>SNQN01011779.1:0-17895 GCA_008642245.1 Bassia scoparia | reverse complement strand
AAGAAAACTAATGCCTTGTTCCATCACTGCTACTCATACTAATAATATATACTCTAATACTGTCATATGCAAATAAGGTAAACAAGCCTCAATTGCTACGACTGTAATCACTTATGTATGTACCATCTCTGAATCTCACTAGCTACCACATTTCTTTGCATACTCTGAAGTCTGAATACAGTTTAGTGTTCAAACAGTCAAATGAACAACAAACTCGATCAGGCAACAATAAATTGCTGCGAGTTTTCATTCGTTTTCTCCTTCCTCAAACCCCGAAACACAAACTTCTTCAATTTCTGAACCACAGCTTTCCCTGCTTCTCTTACATTCACCCCACCTTTCTTTTTCGTAACAGCAACAGCTTTCTCTTTCGCCTTCTGTTCTTTCTCCTGCTTCACCTGTTCGACGAGGTGGCCTAAAGAAGTAGCCCCGTTTTGTGTCATTGCCAGCACTAAGTCCGCATACAACTGATCCATTGCCCCTTTAAACTTGACCGAAACCTCCCCCTTTTCCTTCTCCAAGTTTCCATCAAACAACCCAGCTTTCACATACCCTTTTCTGTATGCTTCACAAGCAGCCAGTATAGACTCAGCGCGMTCCTTGAAGTGCTGATTAACCACTGGCTCAAAATTMWTTGGCGGCCTACGAAGCACCCTTAACATTGTCCTGCAGGTCAGAACAAACACATCTTCATTGTATGCTGATGATTTCTTCTCCCAGTAAGTTCGGCCTGCCCATGACGAGTAGCCCGGCTCGTTGAAGTATGGTCTCTCATTGAGTACTAATGCTTGGATTGATAGCAGTATCTGCAATAATTTTTCAACCACATTATACTTATAATGTGCATTTTAAATTTTTAAGCCTTTCCCATCAAAATTAGTGCTGTAACAATGATGAACCACACAATCATTTTAACACCTACAACATCATGTAGTTTGGCGAAAATAGTGACACATATCATAGGCAACATCAAACATATGGATGTTGACAATCAAGCAAGCAACCCAAGGGAAACCAGATTATTACATGTTATATTACCATTTACATTTATGAACAAAGCTAGTAAGTTCCAAACTATGTGCAAATTCATTTTTTCGAGTCGATTTCGGTTTGGATTCCAGTATGAATAGGTAAATAAAATAATTAAGCTTACTTCATTAATTATCATAAAATTGACATTAGCACACTCCCCATAAATTTTATCTAATCAGCAACCTAATCCTCAATAATAAACATTTCAGGAAATTCACATTAAACATTTCTACATTACAACTAGCAAATGCACACAATTCTACCATAATGCAACAAATAAACTAGATTAATTACTCAAGAACCAATTTTTAAATAAAACAAGGCAGCAGCATATGAATTAATGGGGTTCCTTTTCATTTCTATTTCTCTGTATTCGTATAAGTACTTTTTTTTAGAGTAAAGAGGGGAATTGAAATGAAAGATGATTACCTGAAATAAGTAGATTTCTTGGATCCCATTTCTCAACTTCTTACAGTCAGTATTCAGCAAGTAAGACCAACCTTCCACTTTATAAGATTCGGGTTGATCCGGTACCCGAATGAGTGATAATGGACCAACGGTGGATTTCGTCGTATAATTCGAAGGAAAGCTGATGCTAAAGAAGAACAACCGTCATATATGGGGTGCCCGGGACCACAATTGCTGCCCGAAGAAGTCACAGGTTCGTAAACCCGAACGATATGGTCTCGGTATTCCTTCGAAAAAGTCTCACTCTTGCTATTTTCTTGTGCGATGAGGACGATGAAGTTGATGATGTATTTTCGAGAGTTTTCCGGCGAAGTGGTGATCGAGGTTCGGAAACTACGTGAATTGGCGGGATTTGGGCCGTCGGGGATCGTGGGCGGTGGCGTTCGCCGGAAAGTGACGTCATGGTGGTTGATTTAGGAAGAGAGAAGTGGGGAGTGGAGTTGGTATGGGGGTGGATGTAGTGAGAAGGAAGTGTCAAGTGTGTTTGGTGTTTGTTATGGAAGGATTAAAAAAGGGGTTTTGTGAGTTGAAGTTTTAAAGGAAGGGTAAGAATGGTTATAAGGAGGGCGAGAATATTCTTTTAAAAATAAGGAAAAAGGAGAAGGGATTAAACTTAAAGTTAAGGAGAATTTATTTTTCTATTTCGTAATCAAATAAAAATTGAAAAACAATATATAAAGGGAAAAAAAAGTATATATCTTATTTAAAATAAAAAAATTGTTTTTAGGTGCGTAACATCTTAACAAACTCATTAGGTAATATTCTACTATTGTAGTATTGTTTCATGCACTAATAGCTTTGATGATAATTTTGGATTACACACATAATAATCATACTTTTACGAGCTTCATTTTGATTCCTTTTTGTGTATATAGAGCGATATTTATTAAAAATGTCTTTATCATACTAATGTTGTGCAATATTAAAGGATATATTAGTTGAAAAGCTTCCCTTGAATTGTAGGAGATCTAGAGATCTACGAATAGATAATAAGAATTATAGACGCGAATACTAATATGCTTGACTGTAGCTCTTAAATGACTTATGACTTGACCTTGAAATGATTGGAAATTAGATTAGAATTTTCAAGGTTTAAGTCTGACATTGAAAATTTAAACTTTAGAAAACTTACACTACTCCCTTCACGTATTTTTTTAGATGTTCCAAAATGTGAGTAGTTCAGGTTTAAAAGTTGAAATATAAAATTAGGTTAAAAGAATAAATGTGTCAATAATTTTTATGGGCAATGGTATTTTGGGGTGAAAAGACTTGGATAAATTGAAAGTAAATAAAGTAAATAAAAAGAGTAAAAGTATTTTATAGATTGATTTGAACATCTATTTTTAAACGGCCAGAAGAAAACTGCAAACAATCTAAAAAAGGAAGAGTACGTGAGAAGCAAGTCGATATAATTTCACCCTAAAAATCTCACCTAACTCACCTAATACAACAGTGACCAGAACTACGTGAATTTATGATGCCTCATTAGATCTTTAAAGTAGCTACTATTCCTTCATTAGGGGCTATTAAATTAAATAATTTAGTTAAAGAGTGAAAATTTACTGACTAAACAGATTTTGAAGCAACAATGTGGAATGCCCTTTCCTATTGTTCTATTCATTTCTGTTCCAACTTTTTTGCTTTCAGTAACTTTTTCCCCCTTTTAATGTTGAATTGATTATCTATTTTGATGGAATTTGGCTAAACATGTGATGACGTATCTCAACTGAGCTTAGAAGTTAGAACGAACGACATTTAGGCTGTTAGATTCTCAATTTTACTACTTTCTTATTTAAGTATAATAATGAAAAAAGGAGATGTCTTCTGGCTTTGTAATTGTGACGCATTGCATATGTTATTTCCCGTTTTCAGAAATACTTATAACTCTGCTTAACTGAAGTTTTAAAGATACTATGCTCCATAATTTGTATTAATACTAAGTATGTCCTTGTACTTCGAACTTCAGCAAAGTTCTGTCATATCAGGGAGACAGGGAGTATTATTCATCGATACAGGGGTTCACGCACGGTGCAATACAAGGCCGGTGCAAACGGCAGCTGAACAGTCCTAACTCCTTAGCCTCATCACTTACATTTGAAAGTTGATGTAGCTTTTGCAAATTGCACTTGGGAGATCACGACTAAGTGATCGCTGAAAGACTTGTTGTACAATAAGAATGGAAACGGATTTTACAGCTTGGACTGTGCTGGCTTTCGCCCAGCTATGAACTCCTGCATTTTCTTAAACTGCTCTTTTGTCATTCCATCGTAGTATCTATGAGCTCTCTCCTGAAACATAGAAGCGTAGATTAGATGGTACTGTAAGTCATAACAAGGTAAGTAGAAAATCACAGAGAAATCCAGGCGAGCTGGAATTGCACAAGAAACACATAGGTTAAACTCTGCCGGAGAAAGATGAGTTAGATTCTACCAGTTTACCACCAACTTCTTCAATTGCAAAAATCACAAAGACATAAAAGAACTTCAATTGGCAATAGTGCTAARCTTTTTARTTCTGTTAAAGAAGGTAACATGGCATTAACAACGAGCAATTAGCATCATGATCAARTGCTAGCAATATTGAAGATAATTACAGTATACTTCCTCTGTTTAAAAACATTTACGACATGAGCTTTCCAATCTTTAATGCACTACTTCCACCATTGATATCCCTAAGTTGATATTGAGAATACAAATCTATCAAGATTCTATCTGCAGTCTTTTTCTTATAAATCAGTGAGAATATATGAACATATAAATATATAGTTAGGTTTGCAAACTTGAGCATTTCAACAGAACATATTGCTCCTTCTATCATATGAAGTCAAGGAAAAATGTATTAGCACAAGTTTCTTACAACCCCAGCCACTTAAATAAGAAAGAAGAATTAAAGCACAATTCACCCTGAAACATCCCAAGAATCCCAACTATGGTACTTCAATACCCTCTTATCTCTCTGAAATCACATGTCATGACATATCGTATTGTACCCGACACAATACGACACTTGAATATTTCATTTTAACTACCAATATGATCTTAATGGCAACTCCAACACTTGGACACCCACAATGAGTTAACACTTGAGCTGTCTGAGTAACGAATTCCCAACAAAATCTAAGCTAGCCTGGTAAAAGCCATGCATTCAGACTATCAACAAGCAAGGATTCGCATCTTATGTAACTAAAGCCTCAATGAATAAAATTAACTATATTAATAGTGAAGTACCTTTTCCAGTCAGTGCATCATTTAAGTTGAGCTTTAGACATATTTATAACAGATTTGTACTTCAAAAACAAGGTCATGATTTTTTTGCAATCGCTTCTGCAATCTCTTGTGCCTTTTTTCATTAGGTCATGCCTTCAACTACACAATTACAAATCCCACTTTTCAGCCTGTTCTGCAGTCAAAGCATGGCGGCCAATGACACTTCACGAGCTTATTCCTATAGCAGCAATTGAGAAAGTTTCTGCGAGAGCCCCAGGAGGGGAAAATCCCAAATCTGCAGAAAAGTACAGAAATAAAAAGGCACTGAATATAATGAACAATCATACATATCGATTACACAATAAGTCCCCAGGCAACTAGAGGTAAAAAAAAAATTGTACTGAGCTAAACCATCTGTACAGAGTCATAAAAAGAACATGTAGAATGACGTTGTATCATAGAACACGGAGACAGTGAGACACTGGCAAAAACATTAATATTTACCTCAACGTGGATTGAAAGAATCAACAAACCAGATAATATAAGGTCTGTTTGGACAAATTTAATCAATTAAGGAAGGGGAGGTGAGCAAAAACTGTAAAGAGGAGGTAGGACAAAGATCTTTGAGAGGAGGATTTAGGGTGTGGTGTGACCGTGTGTAGTGGGGGAGGTGTTGGCCGTTGGGGGTTGCTGGTGGTTTTCCTCTTTCAAACTTTCTTTTAAAAAATGGAAAATCATTCACACACACACACACACACAACACACACACACACACCACACACACAACACACACCACACACACACACACACACACCACACACACACAACAAACACACACACACACACAAATGTCATCTAAGTTACTCTTAGTTCACTAAGTACAAGTGTTTGATTAGAATTATGGAAACTTTACACTTAATCTTCAATCAAGTAATCAGGCCTTAATCCAATATGTGGGGTCGGCTGACATGAACCAAAAGGGCTAACTCAACACTTCATCTCTGAACAACAATCATGAAAACTTCATCTAATACTCGTCGATTATAACTAGACACTTAATATAACACAAAGCTCATGTGAACTCAATTTGTAAGTGTTTAACCCTGAGCCAAGTAATATCTCTGGGATGTGCACTACATAAGCTCTCCAAACCGTGGGTGCAACTAAGTATGTAAAATTTACAGGAAACTATGAGTACACGCTTGAGTGAACTTGACGAGATATATTTAAGTTTTGTAGTAGAAGCTAGCAGTGTGTAGCACAATACGGTTCGTTCCAGTGATCTAGTCTTCCTAAAGGGGATCCGCTTACATCCTAATTCCTTCCATACATGTTTAAATTCACATTCCTCATTTGTCACAAGATAACATTTCCGAACTTTGGAGTAAAACGGATCAACCTCAGATTCTTCAGGCAAGAAGCCGGCTATATTTGCATCCATAATTTATTGCATTAAATGATTTAAACAAGCAAGTGGAGAAGTAATCATGCCCAATGCAAGCTGATACAAAGAATATATTGAGGTACAAATACAAATAAAGCCATTTATAACACTAGTGTTTCAAGTCAGTTGCAACTTGCAAGGAAATCCCTTTTGAACCAACTCGCATTTCTTGGATTAATCATGAAAATCAAATATAAACAATATAGACAGTAGCAGCCCAATAATTAGAAAGAAATGCATTAAAATCAAGCAAACAAATCACAGAAATTAATTAAATTACTATTTTAGCAGAATTTATACAACAATTCTAACTTTTCTTGCAGAATTTTTATAAAGCCAGGATAGATATATCAAATTACTTCCACAACAACTAAATTAATCCGAATTTCTGATTCAATTCGACAATTACACAAACCCAATTCATAAAAAAAATAACAGAGATTAAGAAAGACGAAAATATTTACCGAGCATGAGTTGTCAATAAACTTGGTGTTTTAGCAGCAACGATGATACACAAGCAGAAATCTCAAAACCACCGGGTAATAGCATACCCAGCAATCGCCCATAATAGGCTTCCGACATCGCTCCATCTGAGCCACAGATCCCCCCAACATCCTTAACATCGCCCTTGAACACGTCTCTGCAGCCGTGAATCGACTCCGCAGAGAGCAGAAGCCCGACCCACCGTAAAGATGACGACTTTGACCGAATCGTCTGCGTCGAGGGATTTGAAGGCTTGAGCTAGAGTTGTCATCATGGTTTTGGTCAACCGAGTTTAGGATTTGGGTCGTTGATGGTGATTCGGGCTATACCCGAGTGGGTTCCCGGGTTACAGTATCAGGTTTTCCGATGTTGGGTTCGCCATTTTCGCGGGATTAGAGAGGGTGAATTGTGATGAGATGGAAGTTTGGGTTGTGATTTGTGAATTGGTCAATAGAAATTACAAGGGAATGTTGAAAGGAGTTGCCAAGCAATTAAATTTTTAATTTGAAACGTTGTATCTGGGAGTTAGATGTTTGAGAGGGAAGAATAGAGTTTCACCAACTAAAACAAGGGGAATCTATCCTAGATTAGGGAAATCAACCCCTAGAATTAAGAAAAACTAGTTTTTTTATATGCACGCGATTGCGTGTTTAGACATAAAATTGTATAAGTCAATTCATCATGTATTATTGTATGTTAGAGAAAATTAGCACAATGAACAATAATTTATTTATGTAAATAACTATGTCTTGACTTCATTATATTATTATTTTTCCCAATTTGGAGTAAATTTTCTTTATTGATTAAATTTTCACTACATAAGGTTACACATAAATGCATTTTCATTTTTTTTAAATAAATAAGAGGAGAGGGTAATTTAGGCACATTAAGTCATTAATTTTAAAACTCATTAAGGGTATTAATGTCATTTAAGAGAGGGGACACCATCCTCCTCCCTTCCCTTATATAATAGAGATCTTAACCCCTAAACAAGGTTAGAGGTGAAAAAGTCATTTTGAAATTTAGCAAAGGAAAAGGGAGAATTGGAGGAAAGGAAGCTGATAAAACGACCAAACGTCAAATCTCGATTAAATTTAATCTAAGAAAAAAGTAATATGGGGCGTGTTCGACAATGATAGCGGTGGAAGTAGCTTTTAGCGATATAAGTAGCGTGTACCTTAAAAGCTAGTAAGTAGCATTGGAAGTAGCGGGTAGCAGACGAAACTAAAATTGTCAATATGAGTGTTCGGCAAAAGTAGTTGTTGTATTTATATTAAAAGAAAATTAATTACCAAGTAACTTTTTATCTTAGCTTAAAAGCTAAAAGCTAAAACGCCACTCCTACTAGCATTTGAAAAAGGTAGCGTTTAACGCTAAAAGCTACTCAAAACGCTATCTTGTCGAACAATAATAAAATTAACCAAGCAGCTTTTTAATCTAGTCAGAACACTAAAAGCTACCTAAAAAAGCTGCGCCGAACACGCCCATGGTAGTTCAATCATAAGAAAAACATTTAATGTGGTAGTTTTTTTTTAAAAAAAAATTTACGGGGAAAGATAATTTTATTCATATATAAGTCTTCTCGACATCTACTTCCGCAAAGGAACCAACAATCATTTTTTTGGTGCTAATGGAAGCTTTAACCTCTCGAGCTATATATTCCTCACTCTAAAAAAAAACCAATAATCATTGATATTATGTAAGATTTAGTGAATCATAAAGATTAAATTAACCGAGGATTGTTAAAAGTACACTCATATTTGTTATTGGTACACCTTCTGTGAGAACATATTTTTCAATGTTCTTCTCATATAAAAGAGTGATTATAAGAAGTCTCAAATTAAGCTTATCAAACTTTCTCATTCTAACAAAACCTTATCATGTTAGCTCAAAAATATATTAAGGTTATCTGTTAAAAAGATTTACCGACACAATAAGGGTAAAATGGATTACAATTTACAAAGATAAGAATGATGTATTATTGTGGATAAAAAAGATTTCATCTACTGTATTATGGATTATATTCTTAAGGTTCTAAACTGTATAGAATTTATGATTTTGTGTGTTTAGAGAGCCAACGATGATAATGTATCGATCCTAAGATCTCCTAGACCAGGAGAGAAGCTCTAATATCCACATGAGCTATCCCTTACTCCCACAAAACTCGTGTTCGTTTTGAGTGAAACAAATGTACAAAATTATTGATCTTAAACGATATCATGTGACCAGTATAAGATTACATCTTAGAGTCCATGATCATGACTAGAGATGGCAGTGGTTAAAGGACCCTGCCCGGATCCGAGGATCCAGATCCATTTTTGACGAATTTGGATCCTAATATTTAGGACCCTGATGGATCCGGGTAGGATATGGATCCTACTTTTAAAAAACGGATATGGACTGGGTCTTCCTCTAGGACCCTGTCCAGGATCCATTTACCCATTTTTTAAAAAAAATAATATAAAATATGTTGGATAATAGTAATACTACTGAAGAATGTACTAATCCATTATTTTAATACTGTGAACCAAACTAATATACTCTTAAATCAAATATTATATTTGTTCCTTCGAACTTTGTTTTCTCGTACGTTAAATGACTTAAATATTAATCATTTATGATGCTTGTAACTCATGAATAGTAGGAGACGTAAGGAAGATATATGTTGTTAGGATTTTTAATCGAAATTTGGTTCATATTTGTTTTATTTTTCATTTAAATAAAAAAATTAAGAAAATGATCCTTTAGGACCCATTTAGGACCCATGATCCGTAGGATCCCAGACGGATTGGATCCGGGTCCTAAAAATTTGGACCTGATGGATCCGCGGGTAGGATCTGGATTCCTACCTAAAAACGATCGAGTCTGGATCCTAAAGACCCTGCCCAGATCCGGTCCATTGCATCACTAATCATGACATTAACTGACTAATTTAATACGGTATCGTGCTACTAGTCAGTAGTCAAACATGTCTGCTCTTAGCTAAATCATAAAATCACCATATACAAGCATATCTACTTATACTACTATATATTGTAATAATATTCAACTAACTAACATACTACTCAATTCATAACATATCACATTTCTTCCTTGTAATTAGTGTGTAACATTTTTGTAATAATGGTGGCTTTAGCAGTGACAAGTTCAGCTGATAATTTATATGGCAAGGTGACATGTTTGTTGATTTTATCATGTATGTGGCTGCTATGGGAGGTGTACTATTTGGCTATGACATTGGAATTTCAGGTGACATTCCTTTTTACTTCTTGTTTAAATGCATTTTCTTCGATTTTCTTCTTTTGTGTGGTTATCTTTGCAACAACAAAGTATATATATTGTCAATGACAATTTGTCACCGCGTTATGTTTTTGAATAATCTATACATAGATTCGTAGAATTTGGCACAACCCCCTAAGGGCAAACGCGGGTGTATATTAACCAAGGAATCAACCAATCAAGCAATTAGCGTTGAGTTTGCGTACCCATACGGGCATCGTCGTACATAGTTGGCTAGTTGTACTCCTAGAGTTTCATGTTGCCATGCTAAGTGTCCCGTGTGTATGGGGGAAAGGGGATTTGCATCACGAAAACAAGGGATTAGAGCCTTAGAGGGTTGTTAATCTTTTTAAGCACAATAAATAGAAATATTATTATATTTGAAATCAAGTAGAGAAAAAATATATACTCGTAACATTTTTTTTTGTATGAGTAGTCAAATGAAAATTTAATTATCCGGAGATGATCACTTTTGATGACATATGTAGTCAAATTGATGGCCTCCATCTCCTTCACTGGACTAATATTAAGCACATAGCAAGATATGACTTCTATAGGTCTCCATCATACTTCATGTATGTGGTCCAAAGTATTTGGAATGACTGAATACTTGCAGAAGTGTGCTACGTTACTCACTCTTGAATATTCTTCATCTCATCCATCCGTGTTTAATAATAAACTACATTAAACATTCATCACAATAAATTGACAAATGATTTAGTCTGCAGTAGACTAAAGATGTCAATAATGGATTGTGTATCATGTTATGCTAGCGTGCCGCGTGCCAGGGGCTAGCCAAGCTTGGCACTGCTATTGACCACAATTCATTTTAATATCTGGCGTACCTGTGCGGCTGTGCTAATTAGGCCTAGACTTAGGGTGCTTATCAAGCAAGTCGATCACGAGTTGGGGTTGCTCGACTCGTGCTCGTAGATTTCGAATATGACTCGTAATTGAATATTACTTTTTCAGGTTGGGTTGTGTCATGACGAGTTAGAACACCTTTGTTCATTTTAACAAATGCACTAGTTACTTGCAAATAAATAAGGAGTATGATATTTGTTTATACTGTATATAATTTCGTGTATAATGACTGCAAATAATTAATCTCTCTTTAAATTTGTTTCTAATTAATGGAAATGTACCAAATTTGAGGTGGATGACGTCAATGGAGCCATTCCTAAGGAAATCTTCCCAAAGAGTGTTAAAGATGAGAGGAGGACACCAAAATTAGCAACTACTGCAAGTTCAACAGTGAATTGTTGACGTTATTCACATCATCTCTTTTATATTGCGGCTCCTTGCCACCTTCGTTGCTTCACCCATCACCAAAGCTTACGGCCGCAAGCCATCCATCCTAATTGGTGGTCTAGCATTTCTTGCTGGCTCAGTCATTGGTGGCGCAGCCTTACACTCTACATGCTCATACTCGGACGCCTCTTGCTTGGTGTTGGAGTTGGTTTTGCTAACCAGGTACTCGTATATGCTTGGTAAATGGTAATCTCAAAGTTATAATAAACTCGATCTTTTGTAACATTGTTTGAATTGTGCAGTCTGTTCCACTATATTTATCAGAAATGGCACCTCAAAGTTTAGAGGAGCATTCAACAACAGCTTTCAACTAAGCGTTGGCATTGGGTTCTTAACAGCAGCTACAGTCAATGTCGGAACAGAGAAAATCAGAGGTGGCATGGGGAAAGTGTATGGTGGTTGTGATGGTTTGTGTAACACACCCCAACACCACCACCACACCCGTGCGAGTCTCCCTAGCTACGGCTGTGGTCCCTGCCATAATGTTAACCTTAGGTGCACTTATTCTTCCTGAAACACCAAACAGTTTAATCCAAAGAAGTAACACTAGTACTGTTGCCAATGCTAATGATCTTCTGCATAAAGCAAAGCTCACACTGCAACGTGTACGAGGCACAACTGATGTTGATGCAGAACTAGATGATCTTATCAGCGCGAGTAGCAGTTCAATCTCCAAAACAAATGACAACTCTTTCACAAAAATTATGCAGCGAAAACACAGGCCTCAACTCATAATGTCTATAGCCCTGCCGTTTTTCCAACAGGTTACAGGRATCAATGTWATWTCWTTCTATGCMCCCATAYTATTCCGCACCTTRGGCCTAGGCGAAAGTGCATCACTCCTGTCTGCAGTCATGACAGGCATTATAGGAATATCCTCGACCTTCATATCGATGTTAGTCGTGGACAAATTTGGGAGACGGGCTTTGTTCATCTTCGGAGGAGTGCAGATGTTCGTCTGCCAAATAGCWATAGGAGTGATCATGGCAACACAGCTAGGCGATCAGGGTGGGATCAGCAAAGAGTATGCRTATATGATATTGGTGCTMATATGTGTTTATGTTGCTGGTTTCGGCTGGTCTTGGGGGCCATTAGGATGGCTAGTGCCAAGCGAAATTTTCCAAATAGATATAAGATCAGCAGGGCAAAGTATTACAGTTGCAGTTAATTTTATCTTCACTTTCATCGTAGCTCAGACTTTCTTAGCCATGCTTTGCTCCTTTAAAGCCGCGATTTTCTTCTTCTTTGGTGGGTGGGTTTTTGTGATGACTGGTTTTGTGTATTTGTTTCTGCCAGAAACCAAAAATATACCCCTTGAGAAGATGGATCAAATTTGGAAGGATCATTGGTTTTGGACCAAAATTGTTGCTTGATATTACAATGTAATCGATCTTGTATAGTTCTACTCTTTTTATAACACAATTCTCACAATAAATGTGTTAACACGYTGTCCAACMCAACATAAGTTAATTAKTCTTTAGTTGGGTTATTATTATACTAGATAATACTCGAGCAAATGCTCGGATTTTCAATTTAAGTAATTATAATTAAGAAATACAATATGAGTTAARTCTTATTCTTTTGAACTTAATTTTTTGGTACATTAGTTCAGTCAATTTCTTTAATTCGGCTCCCTTCATATCATCCAACTTCGGTTCCGTTCAACTCACTTCTATTTCAGTCACTTCAACTCAGTTCAGCTTACTCAAGCTCAATTCAGTTCAATTCAACTGAATTCAGCCCACTTCAATTTAACTAACTTCAGGTGACTTCATCTAACTTCAATTCACTCCAATTTAGTTTAGTTCACTTCAGCCTAAAAGAACGGGTCTTACTGCCTTAGTAACAAGATTATTAATTAAAATTTGAAAAATGATAAACAAATCAATTTAATTTAATTTTTTTTAGTTTTAAAAATATGGAGTTAAAAACTTATTTGCACAATATAATTAGAAAATGTCAACAAATGGGAATACTTCCTCTCAGAAAATAATGCCATGAAATAAATGTCAATGTAAAAAACAAAAAAAAAAAAACTACTGGAGTAATAAGTTTGGGAGGAATATTATATAGGTTGGTGGAAGGGAAAAATTTGTAGCGAGATTGCTCTTAGTAAAGATACTAGATTAATTCGCCTCGTGCAATGACGTTTTATTTCATGTAATTTATTGTGAATAACTTGTTTAATCTATGAAAAAAATTTAGGGAAAAACTTGTAAATGTGGAAAATGAAGATTAATATGAAGGACGAATTGATATAGAAATTGATTAAATATTTTTTAGAAATCAATTAAATACTTAAAATAATGACATGTAACTTAATCAATTGTTATGTTAATAATTTGTACACCCAGTTGTTCACAAATCAATTTCTTTATATAAGTATTTTGGATTATGACATATATATAAACATGTACGGAAGTAATCTTAACACAGATATATAGTTGATGATAAATAAATGTACTAAAAGTCCATATTTGAATACAATTTAGCAGGAAAATTATAGCTAAATTAGGTTGTTGTTTTAGGAGTAGTAGTTGAATTGTCAAGTACAATTTATTATTTTTTATATTTTTTATTAATCATTAATCAACGAGGATTTCGGGAGGGAAACTGAAGAGGTGGAGTTTGTTTTAGTAAGGACTTATTGATTAGATCATAGATATAATAGAATTTTAGCTTGAGAAAAGGTAGTTGATCCGGTGGATCCCATTGAAAAATACTTCTCGTAGTATTTTAGAAGAGAGAAAGGTAGTGATCTCAATAGAAAAATAATGTGTGTATTTTTAGAGTTCTTTTTCCAGGTACGTTGTGAAATTTCCAAATTCAACAAGGTGTCCTCTCTATTATCCGTTATATGTCAGGGTGCTTGGCTTCAGGAAAGCTAAAAGTTCACCAAATAATTCCAAACAACATCTAGGCCGACAATGTAGTCAAATGTCCCAATTACCGACGTAATGTGTTGATTTTTTTTTAATGCATAATTGCTATAAAATTCTAAAAAATTAAATGTGGGATTTCATCCCAGTCTATATCGCGGATATGAAAGTGAGAGGAGTTTTATATTAGAGAGCCAACACATAACACAACAAGGTCTTCGAGGTTGTCCAAAAAAGCAAAGCCGTGCGCGGTTCACAACCCAAAGCGGACATATAGGACGATTTCACCAAAAATAAGTAGCACTCCCAAACTTAAGTTACATTACAATATTTCACTTCAATCAGCATATACCGCTTCATATTTTCTTTAACACGGTGGCGAGAGAATTATTGCGCATACTAGCTAAGCGCTTCATACGGCGATTGAGAGTTCAATATTCAGCCATTGTTATGATTTATGGAATTATAATTGTTTTTCTCAGAAATCAACTTTCCGCTGTATCTCCAATAATATCCACAAATTTTGAGCAATGATATGTAACATATAAAGGCAGATGAACACTCACTTTAGTGAGGAGGTTATTATAGTAAACGCTGACTGGCGGTGGGACGACTACAAAACTACTTAGTAAAAACAATAATGAATTGTGATGGTTGAATAGAGTAGGACCTCATTACTATTGTGCCAACTATGGTTACATAATGCAATAAAAATGATTTTAATTGCAATTTTGGTGAGTTTTTCTTCTTGTCATTGGTAATTTAATTATACATTTTTTTTCACATGTGATATTGAGAGGAGAGTGATTTTGTAAAAACGATTTTTTAGAGAATTGATGCGTAACATGATGCAGTTTGACGCTGATCCAAATTGGGTTTGTATGAAACTACGGACAAACTTTTGTCTCAAGAAGGTTTATAATTTTCCTCAGGAGATCAGAGGTATAAATCAAAATACAATAAAGTAGTTTTGTTTAAAATATATTTTTCAGTACATAACCTGGAGATGGACATTAGCCCGCATTATATTGTTTTTTTTATCAGAGCTGAAATTGAAAGAGAAACAAGAAGAGAGGTATCAGAGCTGAAGATGATATATGACTATTGAACTGAGCTGCAAAAATAGACTAACACTTCGGTTTAAATGGGAAAATTCTAGATAACATAAGTATAATATTTACCAAAAGACATGGTGATTGGGGTTATATCGAAATCTATGTTGATAATCAGGTTTTTGAATTGCTTTAGAAATTGAGGTCTATTATAAAAGTCCTTGATTTTAGTGACACCCCTGCGATCTAAATAAGAATATAGTAAGGACGTGGCTAATTTTGATTGTTATAATCTCTGCATATCTGTTGTTAGTCTTAATACAAAAACTAGCTAAGTATTTTGCCCGGACAGATTACTCCTCAACCTTGTTTTATACAATAAAGCACAACTCAATTATATAACTTTTCATAGTCAAACACAATTATTTTCTCATCTAAATAACTTACAAATTATTTCTAAAAACCAAAACATTATCTAAAAGAAAATTCAAGAATAACTTACAATGTACCACGTACAAGTCATGATTTCATGTCATTTGAATAACATTCTAGATGTTTTAGAGTTGATTGTTAGCTAGACGGGTCTAATCGAGCTAGGCTTAAGAATCGTGAACCTGCAAAACTAAGAACTAGGTTTAAACTGTTTCGATATAATAAAATTAGCGAAAATAAATAAATGCGAGAATGTAAAGAAAACATAGAGAATTGGTGACGCGGAAAACCCATCGGGACGCGGGTTATGTCAGATGAGGCTAGCACGGAGGCGACTATGACTTTGGCCGATTAATTGCTCCCTAATCACACGAGTATAGCGAGAAGAAGAATGCCTTTAGCTATATGTTAGTACACGAGGTAGAGAAGAGATGGGAGAGAGGAAGTGAGTAGCTACTAGATTACATTGTTACACCTTTTTATAGTGAGACTAAAATCCCTATTAGGGCTTAGCTGATCTTTCGGTTGCTATCTATTGCTCGAAGCTGAGCCCTATATCTCAAACCTATGATTCTCCGTCTGAGCCGTTTGCTGCTAGCTAAATTTATCCCAGGAGATGGCTCCTGTTTGCTTCGCAGTGGTTTTGAGACTGTTAACTATTTTGTATTCACAGGACTGTATGCGTTACTCGCATTACGGGATGATTTGTGGCCTAATTGGAAACCGGGTCAACATTATGCCCACAATTTGGGTCTTCATCTGAAGTCCTGCTTTTAAACGAAGGGCAATTTCGTCCTTTCGCGTCTGACCACTTTCTCCACTTCAGTCTTCCCACTTGTCCGATCATTCCACGTTTTCCCATAACTGTCAAATCAAGTAACTTCTCCAACTTCCTTTTATTTAATTCCAACTTTCACTTCTCCAGTCCTTCTTACTCTCTGTCTTTTCAACTTCTCTCTTAACTTCGACCATTTTTCCGGGCTTTTCAAATTCTCGAGCTTGCTCCTTCAATTCTCCGGGACGTTTTCATCTTTCTCGGGTATTCTTCGTTTCTTTGTTTACTTTTCTTCACTTTTCTTCTTTCCATGCCTCGTTTTAAGCAATCCGCTAGCAAGAGGTCTAAGTGTGTTCGTCTTAGGGCTTCGGTTGATCAGGAAATGGGGAGGCCGAATGAAGACGTAGCGAGCACAATTGCCGAGGCTGACCTCGCAAAAATTCGATTACGGGGTTGTTTCCCTGATGAGGCGGTTCTTATTGTGCCTTCTTCTTCTTCTTCTGACAGGCCTGAGAAGTGTCCTCCTGGCCACGTTTGTTTCTATGAGTATCCTTTCCTTTTGGGTTATACTTATCTTTTTACTCCTCTTGTTCGTTCTGTTTTGAACCAATTCCAATTGAGCCCTGGGCAATTTCAGTCCAAGTTCTGGAGAGTTTTTGCAGCGTTATTGACCAGTTGACTGAGTCTTGAGAGTCCCCTTTCACTAACCTTGACCTCTTCCATACTTATTTACTCAAAAAGATCACTAATGCTCGCTTTACTCTGAAGTTGAACACGGATAGGGTAGATTTAGTTGGGGGATTGAGGCGTTTGACAAGGGTTGGAAAGCTAGGTTCTTCTTTGTAGCTAAGGATTCTTTGGGTTCAGACTTGTTTTGGTTGATGGAAGGTTAGAATAGTGGATGTATAGGCTTTTGTGTACTCTTTTTGATGTGCGACTCTGTGAGTTCATGGCTTTTTTTATCATGATTCTTTTTGTTTTTCTTGCAGTGGTGGTTACAGACTGTGGTCCTTCTCACGGCTATTTGGCTAAGGTAGAGGCGTTTTTTGGTAACAAGGCAGAGCTACGCAAGTTTGTTAACCTACCTAGACCAACTGCAATGGCTTCAAGTGAGCTAGAATGTCATAGTGGATCTTCTCTTCATACTTCTTGTTCTACTTCTCATTGTCTTTTTTCTTCAGGTTTGTCCATGTCTGTTGAGGAAATCAGGGCCCTTTCCTCCAACAAGAGAAAAGCCTCTGCTACTGGTGGTTCCCAATCTGCTGCTAAGGTTCAGGCTGTCATGCCTCGGTCTGAGGTCGCTTCTTACGTGCCTCATGCTGCTGCTGACGCGGGGAAGAAGACTGCTAGGGCAACTCACAAGTCTTTTCCAGCTGGGGTCAATTTATCCTTCCCCAAGGATTACCTGGAGCATGAAGGGTCAGCTGGGGGAATCTGGCCAAAGGCTGACCAGATGCTCTTTCCTACTGCGGCTGCCCGCTTGAAGGGGCAGGATCCCGAGACGGTGCTCAATGATGGAGCTCATCTGGTTCTG
>SNQN01011778.1:0-17907 GCA_008642245.1 Bassia scoparia | reverse complement strand
TATACGCTCCACAGGCTGCGTATAGCTCCACGCGATCGCTACAACAATGCATACTTCGTTGCAAACCTCTATGGAAGAGAAGGAGCTAATACGCTGAGGTTGAGCGTATACTCGACACCACCGCGTATTAGTCATCCTCAGCATATACCCGGTTTTCCCTCGTTTTGCCATCGCTATAAAATATCTTGACTTCTTGCTCAGTCCGATACAACGCACAATTCCCGACCATCATTCATAGCACTTCAACGCCAATCCGAGACATTTCTACTCTCTCCCTCTAAAAGCACTCTATAACACATTACAATCTTTTTTCAGAAGCATCGATTCTCTTTCGATCAACAGCGATATACCAAAAGGTTGAATTTTGAGATACTCACAATTATTCTCCTTCATTCTCTTAATTTGACTAACATTGTATGTAGGTTATGCAATAAAACAATGTAGGAAACTCACTTTTAATCGTTATTAAATAATGTATCGTTTCTTAATGCTTTCAATTTTCCATGTTGTTTGATTTTCATTCTTTTCATCTTCATTATTATATATCATTGTCAATAACAACGTATTTCTTATCTCTTGTATAGAATCAAGCGAAGATTCATTGCGCTCAGATGAAAAAATGTTTTTTTTTTGTATAAGCGATTCAAGGCGATAAGATTCGTTCGTTTCGTTTTACAAATCTATTTGTTTTAAGTTTGCAGATCATGGGTAAGGATGAGTTTGTGATATACTTGAAGTTCAGATACTTATATTTGCATTATTGTGTAATTTGTTATATATTGATAACACAAGACGGAAATTATGTGAATCATTTTAAACAATTAATATGACAACTTTTTAGGCCCGTTTAACCATATTAGACAAAGAGTGGTCACAATGTTTAGTTATAGTTGCTCTGTGCATAATAAAAACATACTCACTTAGTAATCTTTAAGGTAAACGCTCTAAGGGTGCTATAAATGATGTAAGTTTGTGCATCCATAATCGATGTTTAATGAATTACAATAGACCGAGTAGAGGGCGTACATGCGGTGCGAATGTGGTTTACAGATCTATTGTACCTGGTTCCCGACCGCACGATCTCGGCGTTACTTGATTGGATCGTGGGGCCGTTGTTTGCACCAAGTTTCGGCGTCCGTGAGAATAACCTTTTCTAATGCAGTTCGACTCCCCTCACTCGACAACACTACCCAGAGCACATCACGTGCGGGTTGTGGCTCAAGCGCACGCACCAAAGCACCTCGATGTAGTACACCGCGCGCTCGCTATACGTCGTGAGGTGTGCCCAGTCTACATCCTCCAGGGTAAGTTGTCCAAGCTGTCTTGACATGGCGATCAGTTCAGAATATTTATAAAGTGGTGAGAAGAGAGAAAATCTCATGTTAGCTTAGTCTGTAAAAGGGTAAAATGAATCTGCGTGATTATTCTCACCAGGTTCAATAAAGGAGCATAAGTTCCAGATCAAAACCTGATGTGGTATACAGCTTGCAGTATAGTCTAACCAGGCCCGTCAGGGGACCAGCTCCAAGTCAAAGGTGATGAACTGGCCAGGCAATGGCGAATCTCAAATGAGTATACACCTCGAAGGAGTTCAACAAGACACGGCACCAGGTGGAACTGCAAGCTCCGAAAAAGGAGGAAAAATCACCACTACTGCCAAAAATTCCAGAAAGGAAAAGAGGGAGGAAAGAAAAAGGATGGAAAGCATTCAGCACACTCCACTTTCGAAGTTTACCCTCTCACAGACATGACAGGGCAGTAATATATGGCAAACTCACAAGGGAGAGGATAAATGTGCAACCTCCCAAGAAGTCAAGGGTGGAAAGGACCCATAAGTTGTGTATGTCATGAGTGTCCGGTCATTCATGAAGATGTTTCGCTGTAGAAGACAACATTGAAGACAACAGTAAAGGGGTTCTTTGCTCAGTACAAGAAATATGTGCAAACGAAAGAGAGAAGACCAGGGCCAAAGAAGACAGACAGAGCAACAAGAGATTACAGCCAGGAGGGCGATCAATGAATATATCTGTCATCTTTCTGGCCCACCAGTCTCCAAAATGCATCTGAAAATAAGGTCAGAAACAGCATTTGTCCAATTTATCCAGTACGAGTTTAGATATGCCTGAAATAGTTTGGAACTAAGGTAGGGGGCTCGTTCCAGCCCATAAATGATCCTGATTGCATTCAATTAGTCCAAATTCATCCGTAGTTCATAAAGTCCGGATTGATGGGTTAGCTCTGTAAATGTACTTATTACCATGTTATCAAAAAATGGGGCTACAAGATAGTAATATGGAGCCCACATCAGGACAATAAAGATTTCTGAAACTCAATCCTCCTAAAGGTGAAATAATTTGCAGTCACTTGGGGATGAAGAGTAGGGAGATTTATGGTCAGGTCCAGTGGTAGAAGCTTATCACGCTATAACATATTATGGGAGAAATTCATGGTGTTCGAAGGTGTAGCATCTACATATCATCTTATGCTTTTTTAAGTATGTATCAGATGTGGAAAGTTGCAGGTTGAGAGGTTCTCAATAGCAGCCAGGTATGTCAATGCCTGGTAAATCATCAAGGAAGAAGACTCAGACAAGCTTCGAAGGCAGTAGGGAAATGGGGTCATCCATCAGCTTTAGAGAAGAGGGTGATCCAGGTCACAGGGACATAAACAACTCTCTCAGAATCAGCACAATTTCTACTGGACACAGATTGAATTAGACAGAGAAACTGCCGGCCCTGCACAACAGTCGAAGGCACAGAGTCAGTTCCCTGGTAAAGACACTGATAGATGTCAGATTGGTTCGACTTGGGGCTCAGAGAGTGTGATTAATCAGCACTGCAGGGCTCATGAAGATGTGTTTGCTTATTCACAGATAATGCTGGATTGATCCTGAGGTAATATCAACCATCTCTTCTTGATCAGCAAGGAAGCTGTTAAGCGAAAGAAGAGACACTTTTCCATGGAGAAGAATCAATCATTGAGGCAGAGTCACATAAATTGTTAGATGCAGGGTTTGTGGAGTTGTGCACTATCCAGAGGTGGCAAATATGGTGATGGTCAAAAAACCAAATGCACCACTGGAGATGTGTGTGGATGTCACAGACTTAACAAAGCTGCCAAAAGACTGCTACCTCTGCACGGATAGATAACTGGTAGATTCAACAGTGGTCACGCAAGGCTCTCTTCATGGATGCTTTTTCAGGTTATCACAGATACAATGTCCACAGACAACAGAAGAAGCATTCATCAATCATGTGGTGTCTATAATACATCATGAGCCTTTGGACTCAGAACGCTGGTGCACCTACAACGTATGATGACCAGGTCTTTGAGACTCAAAAGGCAGGAATTTGGAGGTATATGTTGATGATCATGTCAGAGTGTCAATCATAAGATCATGCTAGAGACCTTGCAGAAACTTTGGAATTTGAGGAAATACAGGTCAAACTTAACCGAAGAAATGTGTTTTGGTGTTAGTCTGGTAAATCTTGGGATCATTGGTCAGTCAGAGAGGAATTGATGCTAATCATGGATAAAGTAAAGCAGCATTGGACTGCCAGAACGAGAGCATCAAGATATACAGAGGCTAAAGGCAGAATGGCAGACTATCTCAGATTCATAGCAAGGTCATCTGAGAAGCCGCAACATTCTTCAGATTCTAAAGGCAACAAGGATTCAGATTGGGACAGAGCAAAAGGAAGCCTTCAACAGCTAAAGATCACCTGACGAAGTCGCCAACCTAGCCAGACACAGCAGAGAACTTATTCGTATATTGCATGTCAGAAACAGCTGTGAGTGCAGTCTTATTAAAAGAACAGGATAAGGTACAAAACCTGTCTACTTTGTGAGTCATGCATTACAGGGGCAGAAACAGGTATCCATGATTGAAAGGCTGCTATGCAGTAATTATAGCAGCTAGGAGATTGAGCCATACTTTGATGTCATCCCATTGTAGTTCTAACTAACTTCCCTCGAGAAATCTTTGAGAAGTTGAAAGTCTGGTAGATTGACCATTGGGACTTGAGCTTACTGGTTTTGAATCAGTTTTCAGCCAGGACAGCTATAAAAGCACAAGCATTGGCTGATTTCTTAGCAGAATGTCATTATTATGAAAAGGACTCTGTGACAATGCAGCCTGGTGTTTACTTCTGATGGTTTCACAACTGATGTGATCTGGGCTGTGTGTTGTTCTACCAGAGAAGGATGTCATTGAGTATGCACTAAAGTTCAAGTTTCAAGCCACAATAATGAGCAGATTATTGAGCTGCCAAGCAGGCTTGACTCTGTTGTCTTATGGTGCAACTAGGGTATTGTCTATGACTGATTCCCCACTAGTTGCAACAGTACAGGGGGAGTATAGGTCAGAGAGCTATTCTGCAGGCCATTGACAAGATGAAGAGTGGCTCGAAGCTTCATCATTTGAGATCCGTCTAATCCAAGAAGAAATATCTGGAGATGCATTGGCTAGGTTGGCATACACTTCCAAAATCTGACCAGGTCTGTTTTTATTGAAGTGCTTCCCAAAAGGAGTACAGAGTGGTGTCTTATGTACGTTTCTTTGCATGGACCTCCACACCATGGATGGCAATATTATAGCATACAAAAAAATGGAGTGCTACATGTGATAAAGCACATGCCAGGAAGGTCAAGTTGGCTGTCAAAGTAACCATGATCCAGGGTGAGAGTACAGGAGATCACACACCTCAAACTCTTCTTAAATGTGTCGATACTGATGAAGGGGCTTACATCTCAGGTAGAAATTCATGAAGGCATATGTGGGCATCATGTGGGAGCCAAGCCTGGTTCACAAAGGTCTTCGGTTGGCTATTATGGCAACATGACTGCAGATTCTGTCAGATAGTGACCGAGTGTTGATAAGTGTCAAAGTTTTTCTCCATCCATACACCAGCAAATGACCTGCATCCCATCTTAATCCAATACCATTTGCACAATGGGAGTTGAATCTGGGCCTCTTTCCAGAAGCCCAAGGTGGAAAAAGGTGGTTGATCGTAGTTGTGATTATTTTAGAAGTGGATTGAGCTGAGCTTATCAACAACTCGAAAAGGATTTAGAAAATTTTTATGGCAGAATGTGCTAACCAGATATGGTATTACCAGTGTGCTGGTGTTTGATCATGGCAGGCAGTTTGATAATGATGTTTGAAGTTGGTTAGCCAGTTCAAGATCAAAGTAGCATTTTCAGCAGTCGTCACCACATCAAATGGGTTGCAGAGCAGCAACAAGCAGATCCTTGAATGGTCTAAAGAAGAACTAGATGACAAGAAGGCTATGCTCAGAATGCCAGGTGTACTCTGGTCACTGAGAACCACAGTTAAAAGATCCACTGGTCATTCACCTTATACCCTGGTATATGGAACAGAGGCTCTGATTCTATTGAAGTGGTCCACATTCTCAGACTCTCACATATAGCCAGCCTCAAAACGAGCAAGTCTTGTCAGAATGCCTCACCTGGGTAGAAGAGATGAGGATGAGCAGCAACCAGACATGCTGCCTATATGCAAAGGATAGCCAAATATACACAGAAGTCAGCAACACCTCTAGCAGTAGGAGATCTGGTCTAAGAAATCAGCAGCAGTTCAAAAGGCAGGAATACATGGCAAGCTTCTGCCACTTGGAGGGACCTTATCAGATCATTCCCAAAGCATCCTGGAACTTATAGATAATGGAGCTAGATGGCACTGAGTTGCCAAGTATATGGAATTCAGATCACTAAGAAGTATTATGCTTAGACTCACAAACTTGTAATACATAGGGCACCATTTTGATTAAAGTAGGTGAATAAACACATTGTAAACAATGTACATATAATATATATATATAATATATAATATATATATATATATTATATATATATATATATATAATATAATATATATATATATATATTAATATATATATATATATAAGGATGCATTTTTGCTCCCTGGTAGATAAATTGTCTAGCATGTATATTTTATGTAAATATTGTTCTTTAGGATGTAAATATTTTCCCTCTCTGAGAAGAACATAAAAACCCTACTCTTCTACAGAATAGGTACCAGGCTGGTGAAGAGCCACCTGGTAAAAAATCCTACTCTTTCTACAGAGATAGGTACCAGGCTGGTGAAGAGCCACCTGGTAAAAATCCTACTCTTTCTACAGAGATAGTACAGCTGGTGAAGAGCCACCTGGTAAAATCTACTCTTTCTACAGAGATAGGTACCAGGTAGGTGAAGAGCACTGGTAAAAAACCTGCTCTTTTTACAGAGTCAGGTACTAGATTGGTGAAGAGCATCTAGTTAAACCAAATCTTTATGAGATAAGGTATTAGCATGACTATGTCATCTAAGTTAAAACCCTGTTTTATTACAGATAGGTGCAGGTAGGTTATGCCACCTGGTAATGCCTGCCATGGTCTAAAACAGCAGTACCATTAGATTATGTCTTTTGGTTTGGTTCACTGCAAAAATATATAAGACCACTCCAGGTAAATTTGCATAATATTTAATGGTTGCATAGCTAAAGTATCCAAACAAGAACTTATATGGTAAATTATACCTAAATAATTTAATCATATAAGTCTTGGGGACAAGTAGTACCCCTGGTAAGGATTAAACTAAAAATATGCATTTTTTGTTTTTTGCAACACTTTTTAACCATTAATAATTATCAACTATTGCCTATAAATTTTTGCTTTTTTCTAGAATTTTAATGACAACCAGATGACTTCTTTGAATTTCTATCAATTTAATTCATACAAGTTAGGGGGGGGGACAACTAGTACCCCTGGTATCATCACCTGGTCAAAAATTTCTATCTAGTGTTAATACACAAATACCAGGAATTTATGGAATTTATGAATTCTATGGCACTAAGTGAACATTTTCAAGCATGCACATATAATCATACCAAAAGCTATGAAGCAGTACTGCCCTTAGGGGCAAATTGTTACATAAAGCTGGTGGCTGCCTGGCTTATAGGCTCCAAAAAGAGGCCCTTACATGGCCAGTAGCCAAGTTGTTCTCACAAATAGCAAGCATAAATAAATTGTTCAAAGTTAACACAAGCCAAATGTTCAAAGCAAATCAAAATTTTTGGTTTAAAGAGCTAAGAAGCAGAAGAGGAGGCAGAGCAATGGAGCATAATCAAGGAGCCAGATCAGAGAGCTCCACTGATGAAGCCTCCATTCACCAGGTAGCCACCCGAGTTCCTATGCAGGAATTCAGCTGACTCTCAGCTGCATCACCACTTTTTCAAGTTCACCTGCACTCTCTCCCTCCTGGTGAAGGGCTCCCTGGTCATCTCCAAGCTGGACAGCCAGTTCAGTATGTCCCTCATTGGCACTCTGCTCTACCTTTTGTCGCCAGCATCACCCACAACTGGACCTTCCTGGTTAGTGCTTGTGCTGGTGGAAGACCTTCCTTTGCAGAGCCTCGGCAGGCTGACAGTCATCTGCTCGGTCTCTGGTTCAATGGCAGCATTGCATCACCTGGAATACAATTGCACCTATGGTTATTATTAATATTCAGGTAGGTGTATTATTGAAATAGACTTTTATACCTGTTCCAGTTGCACTTCCACATTACCCACTGCCTCTGTTGGACTGTCATCTGATCCTCAGAGCTTGGGTTGAAGAAGTCAGCAAGTACTGGTGGTAACACTTCACCAGGGGGGCTAATTCACCAATCCCAGCTTCAGAGCTTCCTCAACCTTGGACCAGTCCAGGTAGGATCCACATGCCTAGCACAGCTGAAGCTAACCAACCAGGTATAGTAGAAGTGGTTGGTGAGATCCTCCTGAATTTAGCTTCTCATTCCTCAGTGTGCTAACTCCTCGTTTAAGTTCTTCACCAGCATGTCCATCCCTTTAGGCTGCTCTTTCTAAGACAAGGAGTTCTCCAGAGTCTTCTTGGCTTCATTAGCTCATTGATTGTTGTGTCCTAAAGGTCACATCATCAGCAAGCTTGAGGCTCTCTGTTCAGCCAACCCTGTTCCTCTGTGCGCCTGTCCTGGCTTCAGCCAGGTCTTTCTCTCATCCACAGCCTGGAGATGGTCTCCTGAGCAGCCTTAGCTCACCATGCACTCTCTCACCTCTGCATGAGAGGCCTCCTCATGCTGTCATAATCCTGTTCCAGGGCCAGCTGCTGCCCTCAATCTGCTTATCCTGTCTGGAAAGCAGGAGCAGGAATGGGCAGCAGCCTCATAGCTCAGTGAAGTGGATGACGCCATATTTGACAGTCTGCATAAAAGCACATTCCAGTGTAAGTAAATATAGCAGTGCAATAATATAAAGGACAAAGGATATTGACTCAAAGGGAGGGACAAGTTACCTGAGCCAGGTAGTACTCGAAGAGGTGGTTTGCCACCCTATCATCATCCATAGGGGCATCATGGAGAGACTGCATGGAAAAGCTCCTGGCAACCAGCGTTTCCCTCAATGTTGGGCAGAAAGGCCCTATTGGGGTAAGTTCTGGCCTCCCAAAAGCAGATTTTACTGCATGAGGGACCAGACACCACCATAGTGAGGCCAATGTAGGAGAGGCTGGGATGTGGACCATGCTGTTGAAGTGAGCAGTTCTGTTGCTGCTGTTGCTTAGCTGCTGTTGTTGTTGTATTGAAGGAATAGTTGTTGTTGCTGAAGGAATTGTAGTTTTGTTGCTGAAGGTATTTTTTGTTGTTGTTGCTGAAATAGTTGCTGCTGTGCTGATACTGAAGTAGTAGATGCTGAAAGGTTGAAATTGAAGGAAGCTGAAGTCTGCAGAGAAGGAAGGCCATGGCTGCCTGGTCAGATGAGAAGGACTTGGAGGAAGGGAACCAGTCCACGCTGGATCTGGCAGGTACCACCACCTGAACTCCATTCAGCCATTGGATTTCAGTGGCACTGAAGCCTATGTCTTCCTGTGTCTCCTCTTCTTGGCCTCTTTCCTCTCATCACTGTCGACAGACACCACCTCATCAACCTTCTCTACCCTTGTCACCAGAGGGATCCACCTGTGACTGGAGAGCTGACCCTGAGCCTTGACCACGACCAGCTGGAATACCATAGAACACCACCCCTGTAGCAATCTCCCCCTTCAATGGGAGAGGGCTCTTCCTGCAGTGGGTGGGGAGATGGTACTTCGGAGAGCTCCAAAATCAGGCATCCTGAGCCTGCTTCTGTAGACCTGAAGGCTGAACCAGATGAAGATCTCCCTCCACTCCCAGTGGGAGTTGGAGCTCTTGGTCTCCTTTCAGCCTGGGGAGTGCTGGAGATGTCAGCCTTGTGCTTCTCTCTCTGAGCCTGGGAGGCACAGTAGCCTGGATGGTCCTGACCACTCCTGAAGTACTGCTAGACATAGTGATTGTGTGGTCAAATTCTCTGAGGTCCGGATCAGTAGGTTTGCTCCTCACCAGCTGGCCAATACTTCCTCGTCGATCACCGGTTGTCAAGGGTCACAATCTTGATCCTCAAACACCAGACTCTGAGGACATAGAATGCTACGATGGGGTCCTCTTCAAGTTCAGAACTGACCATCAATATTCCAAAGTTCCACTGCACAAGAAACATAAGAACACATGTTAAAGCTATTAAGCCAAAATCAGTTTGTAAAAGATATGTAAATGTGCATGAGGAAAGTGAAAGGTTACAAAACTTCAGTGCAACTAGACTTACTTCTGGACACACTTCTGCTCAACCCACCAGCTGCCAGGTAAAGCTCCACCTTCAACAGGTCAAATGGGCAACCAGTGTTTTGGGTGGGCTCCTACCCTTTGACCTAGCCCCAAAAGCTTGAAACCACTCGAAGGTGTCTTCTCCTTGTCAGTAGTGAGACAGCTGGGGGAAAGGGCCTTCCTCTCAAAGCCTTTTCCTGCTGTGAACTCAGTCCTGGCTGGTATAAGTAAGGTGCTTCTCGTGCAAAGGACACCTCAACCACAGCCATTGCTGTGTCACTTCTTTAAACCACCACCAGAGGATAGGAGTGCGGTAAGGTATCATTTCCACCTTCCAACTCCAAGAGTACCACCAGTCTTGATTTGGGTCCCCTGTATGCCTTTAGCCAGAAACAGAGTCCTGAACACCTGTGGACATCTCATTCCGAATGTGCAGACCAGATGAATAATCCGTTGCACTGCACTAGGAGCCTTGGGACAGGCTAATGCCCCACATCTCAAGTAGCTCAACCAGGAAGGGGTGTAATGGAAATCTGACTCCCAATTCAAGGTGGCAATGAAACGGGGATTCTGAACCTCGGCGGGGAAAGCCTTCAAAAGGATTGGGAACCTCGAACCAATAACAAAGCTGGAGCAAAGCCATACAATTCTCCAGCCTGATGTCGAACCTTTTGCGTAAGCCCTCTGTAGAAAATCAGGGTCCAGGGCAGTTGACAGAGGCCATCATTTTCCTTCACATCTGCCATCTCACAGATGTCAGTGTGATGTCAGAGGTCCAGATATCTGGTACTCCTGAAGTTCCCTCTCATCCTTGGGGGCTGTCACGTGCCCTGACCACCTATCCTCGAGGTCCAGTTGTTCATCTTCTTGGACAAGGTAGCAATGCACCTGTCCACCCCTCTTAAGCCATTGGAAACAGCCCATTCAACCTGTAAATCTTGGAGCTATGAGAATGTTGAAACACTTACCGTTCCAGTCCCCCTTGTGGACGGATTGCTGGTGCTAGGCCTGGCTGATGCAGCTCAGAGAGGCTAGGTCTGAGTCACACTTCTCCCAGACTGATTCCTAGAACGCCTAATTAAAGTTGTGAGTCTTCGCTAGTCCTCATAGACAAGGCTATTGAACCCTCGATTTGTTCTGAGAGTCACTTATATTCTTCTAACATACTAACATATTCCAACCACAACCCAAAGAGCCCAAAAAGGGGAAAACAAAACAAAATTACAAACTACTCTAGACAGAACCAGGGAAGCTATTAACTGAATGCATGCATGTTGAATTCAAGCAAAGAAAGGGAAGTGAAATTACTGTTTAATCGAAGACTGAGACAATGTTGCTTATCGAGAACAAGAAGTAAATTCCCAGCAAGCTTGTCACGAACAAGGACTGAAATTACAGGAAAGCGAGTCGAAACCCTGTTGCTCTGAGAACGCTTCAAAGAGGAGAGAGGTTGTTTTGGTTGCTTTTGCACTTTTTGAATTGTTAAGAATTTGGAAGTTGTAAATGTAAAAGTGAAACTGATGGAGTGACTCCATAAATATAGGGGAAGTACCGTCCCATCAGCACACTCACATATAAACCGCTCATTTTTGGTGCGTAATCAAACGTGGCCTTAAAGTCTGAAAGAACTACACGAATAAAACTGCCCTTGGTCAAAGTTGCTGGTGAATTGAAAATTACATGGCCTTAAAAAGAGTTCATAAATTAAACCAGGCACTACCCCTGGTAAGATACGAGCTACAAGGTCTAGTAATTATTAAATCCAGGACCTGGTTAAATCTTTTGACTTAACCAGCCTGGATGGGGCTAGTTGTTTGTACCCATGAGCCACCAGCCAATAGCCACCAGCCATGTCAACTAAGTCCAATAAGCCAATTCGTGCTAAGCTGATCAATAGCCAGTCAAAGGAGAATACCGTGGTTAAAAGAGTCAAAGCCACAACCCACTAATCAAAAGTTGAGTACATGCATGCACCTACCCTGGTATTCAATACGCCACTTGTCACATTTGAGAAGCCTGACCATGCAAGTCCGGGTATAAAAGCAGGCTGGAGGCCCAAGGCTGTAAGTTCATTTCGAACACACACCACATTATATCTCCTCTAAATATTGATTACCCTGGTAAATACTGACACCTCCATCGAAGGGGCTGTTCCTGGGTTGCCCCAGGGTAGTTCAACTGTGTTTTGTAGGAACAAGGATTGCAGACCAGGTCCATCTTCACCAACACCGGCTCGTTGGCCACTGCCACGTCAGCAGTACCACATATTGTACCAACAGAGGGGATTAGTCTCGATACTCAGAGATCGAGAAGATGGTATACGCCTTGGTTGTCGCTAGTCGGAAGCTCAAGCCTTATTTCCACGTCCATCCTATCAAAGTCCTAACCGGACAACCTATCAGGAAAGTTATCGAAGGGAGAAATCACTCAACCAGAATGACAGAGTGGTCAGATCAGCTGGTAGATTACGGGTTGGAGTATGAACCTAGGCGAGCAATCAAGTCCCAGGCGTTGGCAGATTTCATAGTCGAATGCACAAATAGACCTACCTCAGAACCTGAGGCCGATGGTTGGGAAGTTTACGTGGATGGCTCGGCTACCAAGGATGGAAATGGAGCAGGCATCCTGATCAAATCAGACAAAGGGGATAAACTTGAGTATGCAGTCAAATTCGGGTTCTCGGCCTCAAACAACGAAACCGAATACGAAGCAATCATCCTCGGAATGCAGATGTGCGCAGCCGTAGGGGCTAATTCCTTGAAAATAAAGTCAGACTCACAACTGATTGTGGGACAAGTCAATGGAGAATTCGAAGCCATAGAAGATGGAATGAAAATGTATTTAAACAAGGTACGAGAGCTATCCAGAAATTCACACACTTCTCCATTAGTCACATCCCTTGGTCAGAGAATAATCAAGCATATGCGCTTTCTCGGCTGGCCAGTTCAGCCGAGTCTCTTGAACCTCGGACCATCACTTGGGAAGTATTGAAGGAACCTAGCATCAACGCTTAGTCCACCATGCCCCTGGATAGGGGAATTACATGGATGGACCATATAGTCTGATACCTTCGGGATGAGCAACTCCCAGAGGATCCGAAGCAAGCAGACAGAGTCAGGACTCAGGCTCGATGGTTCGAATGGTATGAAGGAAGACTATACAAGAAGTCCTATACCCATCCCTTGCTTCGGTGTGTAACACCGGATGAGGGGGATTACATCCTTAGGGAGATTCATGAGGGTGCTTGTGGTAGCCATCAAGGGGCAAGAACTATGGCCGGGAAAGTCCTTTGAGCTGGGTACTATTGGCCTACCCTCAAGCAAGAGGTGCATAACTTGATACAGAAATGCGAAAAGTGTCAGAAGAATGACTCGGTGCCTCACTGACAAGCAAATCAGCTTTCAGCCATCCTGCCCACCCTCGCATTCGACAAGTGGGGCATGGATCTGTTGGGACCTTTTCCAAAAGCCTCGAGGCAATGAAAATTCCTCATCGTTGCAGTAGACTACTTCACCAAGTGGATAGAAGCCGAACCTCTGGCAACTATCACTGAAAAGCAGGTTCAGTAGTTCATATGGAGGAACATTATCACTCGGTTTAGGATACCTCGGGTCCTCGTGACAGATAACGGGAGACAGTTCGTCAGTGAAGCCACCAAGGAATACTGCGCTCGTTTTGGCATCAATATCCGAGCAACTTCGGTGGATAGACCCCAAACCAATGGAAAAGCGGAGGCTACTAATAAGGTCATCCTTCGAGGAATCAAGACAAAATTGGAGGGTTCCAAGGGCACTTGGGTCGATGAGCTTCCCGGGGTACTATGGTCAGCTCAGACTACACCTAAAGAAGCCACAGGACACACACCCTTCGCCTTGGTATATGGCAGTGAAGCCGTCCTGCCTGTGGAAGTCGGGATAACTTCCCCCCGGGTAACATTCTATGATCATGACCAGAACGAGAAGTTCAAAAAGATCGACCTCGACCTACTGCCTGAGACTCGGGGAAACGCGTTACTGAAGTCCATCTCCTATAAGCAAAAAATCACAAGGTACTACAATCGGCGAGTTAAGATTCGAGAGATTCAAGTGGGAGATTGGGTACTGCGAAGGTTCGAAGCAACAGGTCGGGAAAACATGCTTGGCAAGCTGAACCCTAACTGGGAAGGCCCCTATCGGGTCACCGAGATCATCAGGCCCGGAACCTACAGGCTCGAAGACACCGAGGGCAAATCTCTCCCTCGGCCATGGAATGCTGACAATTTGCGCAAATACTATATCTAAAGGTCAAGACTTCATTTACTTTTATCTTCATGTTATTTGAATGCTGTAAAACAACAAAGCCCTCCGTCAAGCCATCCTAGCCGGATCCCTGGTTGAGCAATGCTTAGTCAACATGATTGACTAGCACTCGTTGTAATAAAAGCATATTAATAAAAGTCTTTATTTTGCGCAATTTAGCTCTGTATTTATTGTTCAAGTGTTTTACCTCGGGACTAAGCATATCCACCTTCGGGGTAACACATGCCTCGGAGGCACCCCATCGAGACAAAAGGTGAACATGCTTACCCTCGGAAAATAGCAGAAAAAGTAGAAAATCGAAACAAGCAAAGTTTGAAAGGTTAAAAATAAAGGCAAGTATTGACACTCAGAATAAACAAAGGACGCATCCCTCAAGAAAGTTGGGAGGAGTTAGCTCAACAACAACTCTATCCTAAACAGAACAGTCAAAATACACAAGTAAAGAAAATTCAAATTTGGCAAAGTCGGGATGTAACCCGAAATTTCATAAACAGTACCAGGCCCAGCTGGCAAGATAAATATTCATAAACTAAAGCCAGGCTCAGCTGGAAAATATTCAACTACAAAGGACTAATACAAGGCCCGACCATTAACACTTAGGATAAATATTTCAAAATGATTACAATTTTTGGCCAGAACATGGCCAGCAGAAAATACTGAAAGAAAAGCAGAAGGGTCCCAGAGCTACTCGGGGGAGCTGGCTGACTTCCAGCACCGTCATCGTCATCAGACTTCCCCTTCTCTGCTGAGGCCCTGGAGGTGGTGACATCTCGAGTCTGAGAGGATGCCTTGGCAGCGGAGGCCCCGGGAGATGTAGAAACTCGGTCCGCCTGAGCCTTAGCCGCAAGCTCAGTAGTCTTCTTTGACCTGCGCTCCTGCATCTGGGCCATCTCCCGAGCAACCTTTTCATCATACTTGGCCTTAATAGCAGCCAGCTGATCGGGGACCACAACAGCGATGACGGACTCCAATCTGAGTCAAGGCATGGATGACACCAGTCTTGAAAGAAGACTGACCCAGCTTGATCTTGTACTAACGACCCTCGGGAGTGCCGAACTAGTGCTCTACCATAGCCTGACCACCAGCAGTTAGATTCTCCCTTTCAGCCTCTAAAGCGTCGTTCAGCTCTTTGATGGTGGCATCTCTCTTGGCAATGATCTTCTTTCGTCTCGAGGCTCGGTTAATAGCTTGGACCCGATCATTCTCAAGGTTCAGCCTCTGGTCCTTCTACTGCCGGAGGTCTCCCTTCTCCCTCTGCAGCTCCTCCAGCTCTTTGTCCTTGTCTTGGACAATCTGCACCTTACGGTCGAGATACCGCTTATTCTTCGCATGGTGAAGGGAGAGGGCATGCATCCTGACAGTCAGCTGAACCGATGGTCGCTGTCAGATATAAGAATACTCGAAAAGAATCAAAATGAAATCGCAAGTATAGAAACTCTAAAGAACAAGTTACCTCTAGCCAGGCGGACTGGAGGTCCTCGGTTTCCCGAGCCAAGGCTTCCTCCTTCATCAACTCCGAGACTTCCTCCTTATACACGACCCCCTTCAAGGCAGATTCGGCCCTTTTATGCCTCTGCTCCCCCTGCAGTTGAGTCAGGGGAATCACCGGACCAGCCTCCGGGTCGACCCTTGGTCGTTTCCGTTGGAAGGGCGTGTCATCACCACCTGTTAAGTCTGTAACAGGGATGTTGTCCTGGAAATTGTCGACGAAGGGAGGATTCGGGGGAGGATTGGCAGGATGCGTCTCGTCCGGGTCAGTCTCTCAAATAGCCTCGAGACCCCCGGGGAGTTTCCTTGGGTTCTGCAAAGGGTGAAAGCGCGAGATTAGAAAATAGCATGAGACAAATCAAGACACTTAGCGGAGCCTGCGTCAAAAACCTACCTCGTCCACAGACGGGATGGGGATGTTACCAGCCTCCATCTCCATGTCAATGTCGACAAAGAGGAAATCAGCTGCAGAAATGGTGTCGGCCATTCCGAAGTTCCCGAACTTACTAGCCTCTGCAAAACAAGGGTCAGCCATATCCATAATAGAAACACAAAATTAACTTCAAACGACAATAATAAAAACAAGTATTTAGAGTCGGGACAATGGACCGAGACAACGGACACCCTACCCGGAGACATCTTTTTACTTAAGCCGCACATTGCCAGATAGTGTTCATTCTGCAGGATTGCATCATCCGGCAACCATTGGCAAAGAGCTTCTGGTAGGGTATATACATTCCCCGACGACCATTTTTTCTCCCTCAGAAAGAAGAAGGCTACAGCTCCCTCGGACTTATTCATCGGGGGCACATTATAATTCAAGATCAGGTTAGGACGGTTCAGTGTCCTTACCCGAGGGAAGTCCCAGGCAGTTGGCCTATACACAAAGGTAAACTCCCGACGAAACCCTTTCCAGTTGGATCGAGTCCGACCCAAGACCTTGTACGGCTTCTTACATTGAAAGATCCACCAGTCGGGGCCATACTGCTCGCCTTGACACTCGCTCAGCTTGAAGATGTTTCGGAAGAGGGTCAAGGTCGGAGGTTTGCCCATCCAATGACAGATGGATAGGAACCCAACTATGTGTGCCACAGAGTTGGGCATCAGGGTGTGCAGAGCTAAGTTATACTCATGCAGCAACAAAGGTATGAAGGGGTCGAGAGGAAATCTGAGTCCCATCTCTAGGTGACCCTTATATACAGCTACGGTCCCTGGAGACGGCAAAACGACCGACTGGTCAAAGYTCGGTGCTATGTACCTGTACGGGGGAGGAAGAAAGAACTTGTGGCTCTCCCAGAAGTGTAACTCCTTTAGCAATCTTTGCTGATAGTGCTTCTCGATGTAGAAGAAACCAGGTCCCCTCTCATTATTCGGTACTTCTTGCCCCGATGTCGATGTCCCAGCCATTCTGTCAATTTTGAAAGTCACCTTATCATYTACAAATTTACGTCTAAAYTGCTTACARTCGTTGCCCGTCTTCCTACATATACCTACTTGCCAAGGTAATAAAACATCCTCTAACTCTTCTCCCTCTGGCTCAGGAGTCAAAGGCGGGGTCTCTAAGGGAATGGCATCTAAGATGTTCTGATTATGTACTACACTCGGTATAACCGCACCCTCGGGAAGAATCTCTCTATCTAAGAAAGGGATACCATCTTTTAGGTCATACACATATTCCTGAATCGGGGGGTCTTCTTGAGCCGGAACATGTTCCGGAATTAGAGGGTCGGCTACAAAGTTATCTACCACAGGCCCATCTAAGGGTCCCTCTTCAAGTTTAAACACCGGTTGGTCATCCGAAGCTACACTAATGCTGACATCTAAGTCGGAAAATAAAAGCCCCTGAGTCGGGGAATATACAGGACTACTGCTAGGGTCAAATTCAGAAGGAAAACTAGCCATATTAGCATACAATAACAAAAAGAAACCTAAGTCAAGGGAGTCAAGAATACAACGTACCTTAATCGGAGTATCCTAAAGAAGGGAGTCTCGCACCTAGCTCGGTCGAAGTCCCGGTCCCCAGTGGTAGACAGAAATCCTCAAAAGAAAGAACTCTAGAGAGAGAAATTTAAACTCTCTAGAGAGAGAAGAAAGAAGATTTCCTAAAATCCTAGAGAGAGAAGAGAGCTTTCTAAAGAGAGAAGAGAGCTTTTAGAGAGAGAAGCCAAAATTAGAAAGTGGTAAATGTGAAAATGAAATTTACCAATCTTACTATTATATAGAGAGGTGAAGATGAACAGTTACTCTGACATAATACAGTATCACTTTTAATATTAAATATTGAAAGTGGTAAAACCGTCCACGTTCATCCTACCAGACTGATCGTCCACACTTGTGAAATATTGACGTGAGTTTTTCCCTTCCCGAGGTTGGCACCCTCGGGAATCAAAGGAATGAAGTCTCCTTTTCCCGAGGCTGGCACCCTCGGGAATCAAAGGAATGAAGTCTCCTTTTCCCGAGGATCGCACTCTC
>SNQN01011777.1:0-17912 GCA_008642245.1 Bassia scoparia | reverse complement strand
TTTTCCATGAAAATAGAGTTTGTTTATTGAATAGAGAAGCATGACCCAGTCCATTAAAAAAAGATCGATAATTAGAAGGATATTAAACATAAGGTAAAAACTAAAGAGCGCTCCAGGGCATTAAACAAGAGGACTAAAAGTGAAAATATTAAATGAATATAAATATTAATTACACTGAATTCGTGATTTTGACATGCATTCCAAAATTTATACCATTTTAATAAATAAATTTAGTTTTTATCTAAGGCCCGGAGACGCCCGTTAGCAATATCGATGATAATTATGCAAAGAAATAAAGGTATATAACTAATTCTAAAATAGAGAGTGAAAAAAACTAAAATAACGCAATTCACTGTGTCCATAACTCCCTACCCACAAAATTAGGATCGAATGAATTTTGTCAAGCACTTGTATATTCCACCTCATATTCCTAATAATAATCTTATATAATTTTAATTTTGTCAAGCACTTGTATATTCCACCTCATATTCCTAATAATAATCTTATATTATTTTCCTAAATACGTTGTTATATCTCGGTTATGAATTTATTATAGGATATATTTTTTAATTTCAAGGTTTGATAGATAATTAATTGTCTATATAAAGAGGACAAAGTGATACACCATTGATTAGTTGATTATGAATTCATCTCTATTATATATAGTTTGAGTTCAATTAACTTTTTTTTTTTATAAGCAAAACTTAGATCGAATTCAAAAAGTTCATATTAAGCGCACTCCTAAGTTTGTTTGGTTGCCGCAAATGGACTCGAAGGCAAGAATGGCAACCATACAGCTTCCATTCGACCTACTCATTCAAATTTTATCAAGGATTCCTGTTAAATCTCTTCTACGTTTCAAGTGCGTCTCCAAGTCATGGAGAGATCTAATCAATGATCCAAGGTTCATCAAAATTCACCGTGATCGATCCCTTCAGACCAACTTAAACTAACGACGACGCCAATGGTATCATGGTTTGCGTTGGGTCCCTAGATCATGGTAATGCAACCTTCTCCTCTATCGACCTGTCTCTTATACACATCTAGATGTGTATAAGAGACAGGCATACGACTCTGGCAGCCTTAAAGCCCGCTTAATTGACATGAAAAACATAGCTTTCCTCCATTCCTCAGCAGGAGGACAGCCGCATTGCACAGCAAGCCAATCCTCGTATTCAAACCCTTCAAAAATCTGCTGCCCAGAAACCAAACATCACAGTCAATCCCAATACAAAACAAGGAGACAAATTGATCCTTTAACCACGTATCGTTCCTCTTCCCTCTAAWTTCCGATTCAAACAAACTATCAGAATCATTAAATCACAAAGGAAAGCATATAATTCGATCAGRTTGACACTAAGGGAAGAACCAAAGAGGAAAGGTACTAAAGGTTCAGAGAAAAAAAATTACCACCAACCTTTCGGAGCAGAAAAAAAAAATGCAATTGTAACTTTTATAATGGAAAATTAATCAGCCAAAAATTGCATTCGAGTTTTAATAACTTTCAATGAAAAACCAAAGAATTTCGATCAATTTCTCAAACCTTCATTTCACTATGCACATTAGACATGACACATGTGAAGCTATGGTCAACTATGCAATCGAATGGTAGATGTCTGAAACTAGCTAAGCCTCATCAAGGCTTGGGACCAGACTATATTCATATCAACGCACTATGTACATCTCTATGAACCCAATTAAATGTAAATGAATCGATAATATTGATCATCATTCTGAATTTTTCTGTTTCCAAAGCTCTCAAATAGGCTACATTATTTGATGTTCAGACAATTTACCTAAGACAGCATTCTGAATCTTTCTGTTTTAATTGTTACAGTTTTCTGCCTCTCTTTTGTCAGTCTACAAGCACATGAATGAACGATGGATGTAACGAAAGAAAAGATACCTTAAAATCATGGATTTTATGTGTGTAATGCTTTGGAACTCCCTTGGCTTCCAATTCTGTGTAGAAGGCTTCTGTATCTTCCATCATTTTTTTCTCGGACGGAAGTGATAATCGCCCAGATAAGACACCGGCTATCCATTTACTTTGAAGTTCAAAAACGAAGAAAGAAGTACTCTAACATGAAATTTGAAAACTAAATCAAYTGCTACACAACTAACAAGTGAAACAAATTTGAACTCCACTARATAGTAGAAAAATAAAGAAAAAAAAAAGCACCACAAAAAATCTTACAAATGATGGAATACCAACAAAAGATAATCCCGGTGCTAAGGTGGGAGGAAAGACATGCTTATACAGCGGCCCTACACGATTATCTCCAACATTCACAGGCCATCGGTTCGAAGGAAAGGGAAATGATTTGTACCTAGCAGTAGGAAATGATTCAACAATCCATATAGTGTACGTTTTAATAATCACTGTCCTATATAACTCTAATGATTTTCGCATATAATTTAGGCATAAATTCGTCAGCGAGCAAGCAAGTGCATAAGCATAATAATCTTAAGGTCGCAATGAGTTCAAAGTTCAAACCTCCGAACATAGTTATATATACTGAAGAATATTCCAACATACCCAGTGCAGTGGAGAGTATGATGTCTGTTCACCAACCTCACCTCCATCTTGAAACGACAGCCTACCATCTGTCATGAGACCTTTTCTATTCGCTAAGTAATGTTAGAAGAGCACTTAATCAACTTATCTTAACAACAAGGACACACAATGTTATCTAGAACTTGTACAACGCTGCAGCTTATTTCCGTAGGTGAAGAATTAACCATTGATGGAGCCACAGTTACCATAAACAGGAATGCTTTCGACACTTCCTTTACTTCTCCCTAGTGCATGTGACTTTGGTCTGATCCAGCAATGTCCCTCGATATCGAAAGGCACTACTGAGCCCTATCAAAACTACAACCTGGGGAGGAAGGAAGTATTTGAAGAAGCGGATAAGTTAGAGACAGTAGGAAGCGGAAGAAACGAGATATAATGCTTAACAATCAAACGAATTTAAGGTAACAAAAGAGCAGAAGGTTCCTTTTTCCATAAGTCTTTTCTACCATCAACGTATCATACCGACTCTTTCAAAAATACATCTCACCGAAAACTTGTCGCATTAGGTGCAAAACAAGGACGCACTATCTACTTAAAAAAACTAGTACTTCATTTGTGACATATATTGCAACAACTAATTTTGCAAGGTTTTTGAGTCGAAAGTAATAAGTTTGTAACGGAGAGCAAATTAATACAAGCAAGAATGACATTATAGGTTCTACTGAATACATTTATTGATTAATTTACTCTTTTCACTTTAATAAATCCTTTCAAATAGAATGTAAACTGATTCTTGTAGTCATTTGTAATGGAAGAATAATAACTTCATCCATGCATTGAAGGCATCCAAACTACTCAATTATTCAAGTTGATGAGAGACATAAGACAAGTCAGTACATCCCAAAGATCAAGATTCAGGAACATACTTGATCTGATTAGTTCTGGAAACACTGATTATGGGGGGCCTAAATGAATTTGGCTTCCCCTTGGGGGGGGGGCCAAAAGATCAATGCCTGCAATGCAGTATAAGAAATGAACACATTAACATCATCTTATCCACCCGACAACATGAATATTACCTTCAGGTACCCACAAGGTGGACCCACGTCTCCCACCACAAACCACAAGAAAGCCATACATTGGAGAACGCGTAAGGCTCGCTTTAATCGTTCTGCACTATCAATTCTAAAAGTCTTAAAAACTCCTGATAATTATATATATCAAGAGTTCTATTACAGCAATTAATAATCCAGAAATTATCAGCACTTGTGGTTCAGATAATGTCCGTTGCAGACACCAAGCATCATACGTTTCATTCTACTTCACCAAGGCCAAAATTTCACAAGCTTTCTATATGTCACTCTCCACTTCCATCCTGTTATTCACTAACATGCCTCACTAGTCTGACAGCAATTATTTCACCTAATTGAAACTGAAGAGCCAAAATCTCCAAATATCTCAAGCACTCCTGGTGAGCTGGGAAACCGTCGTGAATTCTGTTGGTTTGCCTGGAAAGAAAAATGCAACACCAATTTTCGCAAGTGCAGTGTAGAGACCTATTAACCAGTTCCATAGCTCATTGAGGTGATGTAATGTACTCCAAGGATTGGCTTTCGACAAATAGATTCAATTCCAAAGTGGCTAACAGCACATTGCATAAAGGTTACTAACACCATAAACAGAATGGGCGTCATCTTCACTTTAGAAGGATCTCTATTACCAGTGCAATTGTTGATATACGATGCGATATTAAGATATCGAGGATCCAAGCATGACACAACCAACATTATACTTTGCCTTTTGTAATCAACGTACTGAGTCTATCATTAAGTCTTAACCTATGGATTATCAAATCTAACTATCGGAAGACGGCCAAACTCTAAGATTCATGGCAACCGGATTTCCAATATGTACTAACTAGAGTTGTGAACGAGCGAGCTGAGCAATACATGTTAATGTAGGTCTGGCTATGTTATATGAGTCTCGAGTATACGAAGCTTTTTAAAATCTTGGTCGAGCTGACTCATTTATTTACCAAGTTCGCTTCCTCTATAATTCTGTTACCTACTAAAGCACGAGTTCGAGCTTAGCTATATATAAACAAGCATATGCTTAAATGAGCACGTTTGTTTATAAATTGCTAACGTTAGCCTTTGGCATGCATAAGTAATCCCAAAGAATATATTCTGGCCTAAAATTTAAACATATCTAACAAAAGATTAGATATTTTGAGATCAAAGTGATCTATGACTATAGAATAAATATTTTTAAAATTCAAAGTAAAACGGCTTTGAACAAGTATTAAATTATTACAACGACTTATTACGAACTTGAAAACAAGTTACTTGTGAGACTTGATGGTCGAAACTACTTTGTTCGAGTAAGTGCTATGACATCAAGCTGAAATTTGCTTATTCGAGTTTTATTTATACATATCAAAGAGCTTAATTGATTCTATTTGCGAGCTGATCCGAGTGTATCGCCACTCAAATAAATAAAACCAAACAATCATATTCAAATGGTCCAATTCTAACCCAAATCAAAATTAAAAACCGAAAAAAAAATTTAACAGAAGATAAAAGGGAAATACGAAGCGATAGCCTCCCTAGGGAAATAAGCCGAAGTGGATTATAAAGGCTAGAATTGAACGATTCCGAGTCGAGTCGAGGCCCAAGCAATCAGACTCAACTCAGGTGAGTAGATGACCAGGTCCCACCAAACTGGACCCACTTCAAAACCACCACTCGTGAACCCTCCCCTCATGCCACGCGCCGACGCCAACCGGCGCGCCACCGCCTACAACACAGACCTTTTTAGTCGTCAACTTTGAGGCCAATTTTTGTTGGGTTGTAAATGAAATTGAAAATTGTGATTTGTATGTGTAATTTTAATTATCTATATGCACTACTCTGGGTTGTACAAATTAAAAATGCGGAGTTGTGGTGTTAATATAACTGAATAAATGCATTGGAGGAACATTGATAGTAGAATAGAAAATATACGCCATTTTTCAGGTGTGAAACACGATTTGTTTGAAAATAGTAAAGAAATAAAGTCCTTAAATGGTGTTGAATTTGGAGGATAGGAAATGACAAAATGAGTAGGTGGTGGTGGTAGTGGATCGATGAACGCTGCGAAAGCGAAATCCATTGATCAGCCTTTAAACTTTAATTCTTCATTTTCTTTTTTTAATTTGTGGTTGAAATTTTCACCAAATGGAAGAAGAAGAAGAGTGGAGCGAAATTTGTAAATTAGGGAATGAAAACTTCAATAATAACGTCATGTCATGGAGAGGATGAGGATCTCCGACTGGTAATTACTTCATTATCGCTAAACGCAGAAAACTCGCAGTCAAAACAATTCACTTTCAACGCGTTATCTAAATTAATTTAACACTATCAATAATAGGTGATATTATTATGTAAATTATTTTGATTAATCATTGTTTACATTGTTAAAGTTTCTTCTTAAAATAATAGTGATTGTTATGAGTTTGTGTTTCCAGAATGTACAATATATGTGAAGGTAAGAAAGCGTTGTTGGGAAAAAATTATTTGGCACTCCTCGTTTATTACACTATTCTCTCTCAAATATGAATTCTACAACATTAAGAAGGTGATATGCGCAAGATATGACTGGGAGTGCCAAAAATCATTGTTCATGCCATGCTCTATATGAATTACATGCAAGTTACCAACTCGACTTCAACTTTGAGTGATAAACTTTTAAACAGTACCCAAAGATTTTGGGAATTGAGTTTCAATCAATAATCTAACTTTCTTACCTAAGCTTCACTCAACCCACAGTGGCACTTCCGGATAACATTCACTGAAGCTTGCTATTTAATAAATAAACCAACCTTTTTTGGGTTTTTAATGATTTTTTAAATTCAATTTTGTAAAAAAACAAACACAAAAAATCAAGCTAATCATCGTACCACAAGTTGTCCCTAGAAATGTGTGGTTTGTTGAAAATCAGAAAGTGGTCCAAGTGGTCCCAAATTGACAAAAAAGTGCAAAAACTGTTGACAAAAAAAACCACCCATTTAACAACGATAAGAAGCTTTTGACAACAATAACAAATAAATTGACCAAATAACAGTTGTGATTTTAATAAAATCGCAGCTATGATTAATCACCCCTCACACGTTCTCCCTACTTTTCTCACACTTTCATTCCCATCTCTTATGTTGTCACATCATGATGCCACCCTATTGAATTTTTTGACATCCTTTTGTCTTTTGTTTCCTCCAAAATCCACTTCATTACTCACTCATTAACTCTCTTATTTATGATGTAACGCCGCCTTACTCTTTGCTGCTTCTACCATCTCTCACAACATTCAATACTTCAAATTTCAATCAATATTAATTCAATATTAATATATCAAACCATTTAGTATATAATAACTGTCCCTCAAATATACAAATTGTCACGCTCCGAATCATTCTCGACCTTATAGAATTATCCTAACTTCGGTGACACACTCTTCCTTTACCATCTTCCCTCAATTTAATCGTATTTCACCCATTTCCGTGGCTCTCTAACTGACAAATTCATTCAGTGATGTTGTGATTATTGGCTCTAAACTTGCCTTCATTAAATACTCCATCCGTTGCATCATGATAGCATGCTAATTGAGAATTTTAAACTGTTCATGAAGTGAGGAGAATCTTGTAAATAACTTGAACTGAACCAATTGGCATCAAACACTTATGTAATGTTCTATCCAGTCAATTCTTTAAAAAAATATCTTGGTTAATATAAGAGAAAGGGGTGTTGACCTTACAAATGTTACATGCAGTTAATTAATCTAGTAACATTATAAAGCATAGTTTTAAGGGAATAATCTATCTATTTAATCCCTAAACCAAGAAGTATTATTCAGAGCAAAGGTTTGTGCATTGGTGCAAATGTAATAGTTAGTTTTACTTAATAGTTAAACTATCAAGGCATGCGTCTGTCATGTTACAAATAATAATCAGAGCACGTCAACCAAGCAACCAAACACATGTATCCCTTAGATATTGCTTGAAGTGCTCTTTTGCCATGGATGCTTACAAAGTTCACGTGAACTAATGGAGCTCCTTGCTATACTTGCACCTTTGCCTAATGAGCTACATATGCTTAAATTGTGCTGTTTGCCTAATGGAACTACTGTTGAATTGAATGCTAGTTGTCTATTCAAGGCTACTTGCTAAATTGAGCTACGTGCTTAATCGAGCACTTTGCTTATTTCATGCCTACTTGATATTAAGCTACTTGCTTATCGAGCTACTTGCTTTAGAACTTGCATGAAATTCAATTGAAGATAATACACAGAGCAGAAGGTCAAGGGTGGCATGGAAGGTGGTGCTTACATGCAAGGCTTATGACACATGATTTCAAGTGGTAACAAATAAAGTGGATATTAAAGAAGATAAGTGGACAATATTCATCTGTTTAGCTTGCTAACTTTTTGTAATAGTTTATCTATTTTAGGTTCATTGGAACCATTAGTTTAAAGCACTTTATGACTTTTTAATTCTGGTCCATAGGAATTAGTTAATGTTGGTTTCACAAAAGTTCTATTATTCTGGTCCACGAAAGTTGCTATGGACTTTGGTCCACAAGAATTGCTTTGATTTAGACTATTGCTTGTAGTTTTGATGTGAACCGTTGGCACTTGAGTAATCTCCTATAAATAGGTGATACATCCTTGTAATAAAGAGACTGATGTAGTTATGAAAAAAAACGTTGTGTTCAATAGTCTAAACTGCTTATTCTGGAGTTTGTTCGAAAATATTGGAGCTTTGCTACAAGTTTTTTCACCATCTTGGATTATTAGATTCGAGAGTGATTCCCTAATTTAGTAATTGCATTAAAATTAGACAAGAGGATTCTGGTTCATAGTTAAATAGTCATAAATTGAGTTTTAAGAGTGTTCTCATTATTGTATTCTAAACATGTAATCACCCTGAATTAAACGATGTTCCCATTTAGCTTTAGGAGGAGAGTAAAATCAGATTCCAAGCGAAAATATGTCGAGTTAAAGTATTGAGAGTGACCTCTTACGAAAAATCAAGTGAGGTAGTTGTATTAGTACACGTATTTCCGCTTTAAACTAGCTTAAGAATTAAGTTCGCACTGAGTTACATATGGTCCATAAATATCAGTGTATAAGAATATATAATCATTGTGCCTGGGTCTTTTATTTGATGCGTGTCAAGGATAGATTATTAATATTCATCATTAAATTTTAATTATCAAATAAGGAACTAATGTATAAAGCGATACAAACAAGGCATTGGAACGTAATAATAGTAATCTGCCAGGACTTCGTGGTATTGGAGAGTACTTCCCTTCACTACTCGATACTACATGTCCATTATACTCTCCCTTTACCTATTTAAAATCTCAAATTTTTAATGGTTGCCTAATTAGGTAGATAGTGTTCCATTCTTTTTTTTTTCCAATTCACGATTACGGTGTTCAAGAGTGCCTCATTATTGATTGATGATTTTTCTTCTATTGTTACAACTAATGATCTTTAATTTAATTTCTGTATAGTTTTGGTAAATTATTCATTCACTCCTCTAAATACCAATGAATTCATTCATGGTAATTTTAAATTCTAGGGCTAAATTCTTTATATGAGTATCAAGCAGTTGTTGTCACAAGTTTATTTTTAAGATTGGACCAATTTATATATTACTTGACTATTTTTATTACATATTTATTTTATTTGATTGTAGAAATTGATATTGCACAATAATAGTAAATGTTTTGTTAAATATGCCTATACCAAATGTAATATGAGTGTAATTATTGCAACTAATTGTATCCATGGAGTATAAAAGAATGAGAAATGACTTCATCAATTTTCCAATTATATAATACTACAACAAGTTTAGTAAAATAACATATATACTTCAATAACTATAATTTGGAATATAATCCCCCACAAGGTTGCCTTTCATAAGCAAATAGTGTAAAGTAAACACATCAAGTCACAAAAACGTACTATAAATGTGAGTGGAGATCTTCCTATAGTGGAAACATGAATTTGAGAAGCATTATTTGTTTATTTATACCAATGAAGTGAATAGATGATTTCTACATATTTAATTTGAGGATGTGAAATTTGTCATATGTGTACACTGTATTAAATGTTGAACTTATAAAGCCATGATCAAATGAAATTAAATCTATTCCTCTCACATAGCAATAACTAATAGTGTCACTGTAGACCCGAAAAGTGTCTCCTCAATTTAATAGACCCGATGAGGAAAAGAACGACATTTCGAATAGATTTGTTTCGAAGTTGTGACGAAATCCCATAAATCAACAATTTGCACAAGTTGAATTAAAAGTTTGAAAACATACTCCGAGAGCCAATAATAGGCAGAAAATATTTATTTAATTATTTCATTTTAGTCGTTTATTTTCTTAGCCAAAACGATCTTTAGAATTATTTTTAAATGTCGTTTCTAAGATTCATTTCTCTAGTCTTATCTCTTAATTTTTCCTTGAGTTACGGTATTTTAGATTATTTTTCTGATTTTTTTATTCTATACGATTTTACAAGTTTACATAAAAATGATTTCGAAATAAATAATCCAGAAAATTCGAGAACGATCCGAAATGTTCAGAAGATTAAATCTTGAGCTCCAAGAAGCCCAAAATTGATAAAGGATCATTCCGAATCGTAAATTAGATTCAGGAAATAGCGGATAAAAATTCTCTCAAATGAGAAAGATAGAAAAAAGGAATCGATAATACGATCGGTTGAGCGTGCTGCCAAGATCAAACCAACGTATATACGGTCTCACAACCGTATATACAGTTTGATCGTATACCCAACTCCCTTCTATCTATCTTTCCCAAAACACCTATAATACATGCTCTCGATGCTTATCGAACATTCACAAAAAATTAGTTCGATCAACAAACACGAAAACCATCATTGAAGTGCAATCAAAACTTCAAAACGTCTCTCTCCATTCAATTCAGAATCCAGAAAGACACAACTGCGGGCTGCTCTCAAAATCAAAAGTCCCTCGAATTTGTCGAAACTTTCGGATCGTATCTTTTTGTGGACTTAGTACAAATTCTGAGTGCTATTCATCAAAAGCTCTTCTCTTCTCTATTTTAATTTTGATTAATAAATACTTTGAAATTTGTTTTGCTTTTGGTTTTGCGATCATGTAAACAGTCGGTTAATCGTTTTTTCGACTTCATCAACAATCGTTTAATTGTAATTGTCAATGTTGATGATTTCCTTTTGTTTGTCATAGCGATCAATGGAAGCAAAACTTTGATGCACTAATGCTTTGTTTCCTTTGTATTGATAATGATACATGTGAGTGATTGTATATATTTGAGTTTTCAATTCTTGTATAGATTGTTACTTGCTTTATGCTCATACACTTTATTTTCTTAATCAAGACCGAATTCCGCTTTTGAAAATCACTTAATTCAGATTAATTATGGACGAAACGAATTTTAGCCAACATATTAATTTGATTAATTCAAGTGATCAAATTATTAGGCAGGTAGCAAGCTTGTATAATAAAATCAACTCTGTATCAACTACGTTGATGTGCTTTTAATGTCAAATCGATAACTGATTTAATCAATGTATGAATTATGGATCAATGAGACCGAGTAGAGGCCGCTGCATGCGAGCAAATTGGGTCAATATCTTATCCGTACCATTCTCAAACCCATTGCTCTGTTACTGGACCCTACACAGTGGGGCCATTAGTTTGGCACCGAAAGTTTCGAGCTTCCGTGATACCTGTATAGGCATGGTGGCATTCCTCTAGTTTGACAACACCCCTAACGCACTCACGTGCAATACCATGGTTCAAGCCAAATTCAAATTGACGGTAGGACGTAGGCTCAAGATAAGGCACACGCCTACAGTCATTAGTACTATTCATTGATAGACAGATCATCCTTTTAATTTGTGTATAAGTCTATATACTCGTAACGAAATACTTCAAATAATTTATATCATCGATTCATATAATTATCGAAAACAAAAATCAAGTATTAAATAACATTGGCCTATACTACACAACAACATAGACAAATTAACTTAATTTAATGGATGTACCTTAACCCTGACAAGTTCCCTCTATTTAAAAATAATTTAAGAGAAAAATTTAATAAGTGTTTGCCGCACGCAAGAAAACAGGTTGAAAATTACAAAGTAGCATAGCATACGAACAGCGTCGTTAGAAATAACACTGAAATCAGTTATTTATGGTAAACTACATTGACTATTTAATACCATATCATAATTCTAATTTGTACATCACAACTAAAAAAATTTTATAAATAAATTTTTCATTTAAATAATAAAAAGTTGGAAAAAGTTTACTGAAATATTTTCGATTATATTCAATGATTTTTCAATTAATAACTTAAATTTGTAATGAGGACAATAACAAATCGAAGTAGATATTGTACTCCTTAAGTCTTTTTGAAAAAAGTTTTAATTCGAGAAAAGGTAATACTCCCGTATTTCCATTTTTTTATTGTATTGCTAATAAATCTTAAATTTAAAATTGAGATCATCGAAAATAATTTGAAAGAGAATAAATACAACGAATGTATAGGATTTAAAAAAAATTCTTGTTTAAATATTATTGATATAACATAAAAAAATAAAGGAAAGATCCATTGACTTTCAAAAATTTTTTTCAAAGAAATTTCTTGGAAACTTCTAATAATGATTTTCAAAAAGGTGTCAGGAAGTGACAATTGAAAATAATGAGAGGAGAAAGACAAATCACTATCAAAAAGGTAGAACAAAATATAAAGAAGGTGGAAACAAAAAGGCAAAAAATATGAGTGAAAAACAAAGCAAGCACTAAGAATATAAATAGGCCAAATGTACAATGCACTAATTTGAGACACATATGAAACAATGAGTGTAATGACACATGTTTGCAGAAACCTTTGAAGAAATTGCTCGACTAAAAGAGGACAAGTGTCATTTATAACCTCGTTGTTTATAGTCTTATTAATGGACGTATGGATTTTGAAACAAACTGAACAATTTTTAAAACTCAACAATTTTTCCAATTTAATTTTACAACATTGCAATGAATAATTTTTTTTTCCGTAAAAAAATGAATTATAAGGGTTTTATGGAAATATAAGCTTCGTTTGCTGGGTGTAAAAAAATTTCAATGTAATGATTTTTTTATTGAAAACAATTTTGGAATTATACTTTTCATGTTCGTTGCATGTAAAAAAAATTTTTTTTTGACGAAAAATAGAAAAAAAATAAAGGAAGCATACAAGGAGGGTAGTGAGAGATGAATGTACAATATATAGAAGGAAAATGATTCCTTTAAGATGGAGAAATGGTATGTATGAGAAATTTTAACTCCATGGAAAAATTTTCAACTCTTGTGAATTTTTCCATCACCTTGCAAATTTGCAAAATCCTTACATGCTTCGATTGGAAAGTGAATAAGAGTGAGGGAGAGGAATTAACTCTCAATGTTTTATCATTAGAATCAATCTGTTTACAAAGGGTATAAGCCCTATATTACAGAATGGCAGCGTAAGAATAGCCAACCATAGTGTAACAGAATCTAGGGAAGTGTGAAGCGTTTTTACAAAGTACTCTTCAAGATACAAATATGTAAGTATACCAATACAATACGAACGTAGTATAATATAACCATCCCCCCAAGATGACAGGGAGAGAGAGACAAGGCCATCTTGCCTGCTTAAGAAGCTATGTTTTCTGCACCCAATGCTTTTTGGTCATAAATCAGCCAATTGACGAGAAGAACGACATGAGTTAATGAAACCAGTTGAGATCACATGATCCCTATTAGTGGCAATCAAGCTTTAGATGCTTGGTTTTTCAGGAAAACTTCATTTTCTGCAATGTACTGCAGATTGTTGTCAAAAAATTAGTGTATAAGTGTGTACATAAACCTCCAAAGTAGACAACAAGCCAGCACCATACAACTCTCACTAGTAGTTTGGCTCATACTTCTATATTAGTTCTCAGTAGAAGCTTTACTAAGTGACCTTTCGCTTTTGGTTTCCAAGAAAATCAAAGAACACACCCAAGAAAACACAATAACCAGTAGAGATTGCCTGAGAATGCACCTGTATCCCCCAAGTCTGCATAACTACTTGCGTGAGGTGAAGAGGGATTCCAGCGACCCAAAAAACAAACCCTTGTTTAAATGGTTCCTTGAGATATTTACGAACATTAGTGACAGCACAAAATGAAGGCTTTTGGATCACTAAGAAATTGATTATTGCTGACAGCATAAAGAAATGTCTAGTCTGTCATATCAAGTCAAGAGTTTCCAACTAGCTTCTATATACTTTCGGATAGCTTAAACCATTACCATCCAAAATGCTGAAGGCTTGAGCCCTTTAGCAGAGGAAAGGGACAATTTTGAATTCTACAGATGAGATCTTTGAAGCAAATCCAAATATGTTCCTCTGGGTAAGAAGAATGCCAGCAGGAGTTCTGTGGATTTCATGCCAAGAAAGAATTTTAAAGACATATCCTTGATAGTGAAATTAAAGATGTAGAGCCTGTTGACTCTGAGAAATAATATTTTCTAGATGCTTGCCAGAGAGAAGATCATCAACATATGCCGACAATGACAGTGAATCTGACGCCATGCTTCTTGTAAACATTGAAAAGCCTGCTTGGATTGTACAAAACCAAGCTTCCAGTAAGAAACTTCTTTAATTCCACATCTCATGCCTGGAGCCTGTTTTAATCCATAAAAGATTTCTAAGTTTACATACTGACCAGCAAAGGCTTGAAGAAAACCTGAGGTGGTTGCATGTAGATATCTTACTTCAATAAAACCATGCAAGAATGCATTATGATATCAACTGTTCATTCCAAGATGTTTAAGCTGTGCTACTGCAAGAATTGGTTCTAACAGAGTAAACTTAGCCACGGATCTGAAAAGTGCTTGAAATCCTTTCCTCAACCTGCTTATCTTATCTCCCGTAGCAACCAAACGAGCCTTACACCTTCCACAGTACCATCAGGGTTGTATTTTAACCTATACACATTCAACAATAGGTTGTTTTATCAGCAGGAAGAGAAGTAAGATCCAAGTATGAGTGTCTAAAGCATTAATTCTCTGTTCATCAAGTCAGTCGCATCGATCCATTCTTGACATCCTTAGCCTTAGAAAAGAAAGTGGTTCAGGAAAAGATAGCAAAGTAGAATCAGCATGCAATCCAGTTTTAAATGAGCCAAGAGAGGATCAGTACTAGGCATTAAAAGAAATACATTGAGAATCGTGAGCGGTTAAAGGCTTAATATTTGTGTGAGTAGACAACAAAATCATCAAAGTTGTGGAATTTGGAATGTCCTGGTAGAAGCAATTTTCTAACAGGAACAGAAATAGTTTGAGAATAAGAGGAGAAAGAAGAAGAGATAAAGACTAGATCAGATCCAATTGAATGTATTCATTGGAGTATGCAAAGGAGAAGTATATAAAGGAGAATGCAAGAAGATGAAGGTTGTGATGAGAACAGGAAAATATTTTGAACTATTAAAGAGGAGGTATATTAGGAGTTCAGGTATGAAGGATTCAGAATCCTTAAAATCAATGGAATGGAGTGTCAGAATTGGATGATGAAGAAGATTAAAAGGAAATTGGTTTCCTTCAAAAACCACATCCCTAACTAACAAGAACTATGATTATCCAAATCATTACAGTTGTAACCCTTTTGAGCAAAAGGATATCCAATAATATACACCTTTTTTGTCTAGAAGCAAATTATCCTGAGATGTAAAACAGCAGCATAGCACAAATAACCAATAACCCTTAGGTGTGTGTAACAGGAGACCTGCCCATTAATATTTCATATGGAGTCTCCATTTCAGTACTGATGATGCAGTCAGGTTTGATAAGAATAAGTAGCAGAAAAGCAAGCAATCTCCCAGAATTAATAGGCAACCAAGCATGTAACCTATGCCTAGTAGTCTCCAAAAGTGTCTATGCTTCCTTTCAAACCTCTTTTGTTGTGGACCCCTGGAACACTCCTTGATGTCAATACCAAACTCAGCAAACATGGTAGAACAAAGACTCACTTAAGAATTCAGTACATTATCAATCCTTACACTTACACTTTGCACCAAACGTGTCTTAACATAAGCAAGAAAACCTGAAAATGATAGGGAAAACTTGCTCTTTGTTGTGAAATGTGTCAAGGTGACCCTTGGAGATCATCAAGTATAGTCAAAAAATAAGTACACCTGATATGTAGGCTTAGAATAGGTCCACCAATCATGTGAATAAGATCAAAAAAGCTTGAGCATGAAGAGTCAGAATAAGAAAAGGAAGTATGAGTTGTCCAAGAATGCAAGCAGAACAATGGAAATTTGACATTTACTTAAGGTAAAGTGATATTTGACAAATGTGCAATATGCAGTCGAAATATGACCTAATCATAGCATGCAAAATATAAAGCTGGTGCTAGTTACATTTGTAGTAGCTGATTTGCCAAAATTGATTTGAATTACAAGAAGTAAAGAATTGATAGAAGCAGGAGGATCAGAAGCATGATAAGTCCTGCACCTCTTCTGCATAACCTTCCATATCCTTAAGTGATAGGTCCTGAACAAGCAATGCGTGTCAAGTGAAAGTGGCAGCAAATGATTATTTCCAATAACTGCCAATTGATAGTAGATTAAGTTTAAAAGAAGGAATGTAAAGAACATGACTCAAGAAAATATCATCGGTCAAAATTAACAGATCATGCTTGAGTAACATCTTAGTCTATACCATCAGGCAATAAGACAGGAAGTGCAGAGGACGATTATGAATAGAAGTGAAATGTCAATATTAAAAGACATTGACAAACTCTAATCTATGACCAGGAATAGCAGAAAAGAAGAAGAAACTGAATCAGCATTTGATGCAAGGCAATACTGCAAAGTGGTTGATGTGTAGTTTGAAGAGAGAGGAATCAGGTTGAGACGAAGAAGAAGGCTGTGCGATATAAGAATCATTTCTTGCAAAAGCAGACATCCATTGTGGAATCAAAAGAACCACTGAGGTAACAGAATAGTTTGGAGCATGACACTAGAAACCTTTGCTTCAAGAAGAACACACGTTGTGCTAGCATTGTTTGCACTTGATTCACAGTGCCTTTGCCTTTTGGAAGATACATTCAAGGATAGCCAATTAATTGAAGCATGTCTATAGTATGAACTTTGCCCTTACAATGCTCACAAGATTATCAATCTTAGGTCTCTTGAAATCCTTCGTGCCACCGCATTAGTGCAAATGAGCATTGACCTCAATGGAATTATAACAGCACCTGCCTAGATCTTTCAACCTGTTGAAGAAATCTGATATCCTATTGAATTTGGCAGGATCAGAACTGAAGAATGTTTCTTGACCTGATGCATATGCTTTGTTGACTCAAGAAAAATTGAATCAATTTCATCTTGTTACGAGCACAAATGAATTTTGCAAATCAAAGAACAAGTAGCCAGAACACCACATGAAAATCAGGAATCCTTCAAGAGAGTGTAATTCATCCCACATTCTTTTCTCTTGCAAATAGTTTCAGTAATGAAAGCATCATTTTGCTCAAAAGGAAAGAACATTCTGCTTTATGTAGAAAACAATTGAGGATGGTTGATTGACAATACTGTCCTTGATTTCATACCATAGTGTGCAGATGTATCAACAGAAAATGAGACTCTCAGCAATGGCTTTATCCATGGAACTCAACATCCAAGTCCAACAACAACATAATCAACCAACGCATCCATTTGTGATAATCCGCCGAGAATTTCATGTAGGACAAGCAAAAACACCATTGACGAAAGCAGAACTTATTTCGAAAATTCAAGGCATACGCATGGCTCCGCTCCAATTAACGAAATTGGCCATTGAAAACCGACGCGCAATGATTGAAGTAAGCGCTATCCGCATAGAAGAAATAAGGACTTTGTAGAGAGAAGAGACCCCCAAAACCCGCAAGTTAAAAAGTTTTAAAAAAAATTTAAAAAAGGAAAAAAGAAAATCCCTTCCACAGAATCGAGCAGAAAAAAGAAAAGAAGAAGAAAGAAGAGAAGAAGAGAGAAGATCAAAAAAGAGAAAAGAGCAGATGAGAACGAAGAGAGTTAGAGAATAGAAGAAGGATAAGAGAAAAAAGCATAGAAAAAGAGGAAAAAGAGATTACTCATAAAAAATTAAAAACAAAAAATGAAGGCAGAAGGATGATAATTCAGAAGAAAAAGAAGGACATAAAAAGAAAAAACGAATAGGAAAAGAAATATAGACAGAAGGTAGATTACCAACAAAAAGGTAAAAAGAGAAAGCAAGTTAAGAGAGCTGTGAATGGATGGAAAGTAGGGTAATGGTAAATCGGCAGTACCCTTAGAA
>SNQN01011776.1:0-12190 GCA_008642245.1 Bassia scoparia | reverse complement strand
ATAATAAAGAAAGCATACTATAGAGTGCTGAATCCATGTAAATTAGAATATATCAAAAAATATCCTTACACGTCCAAACCATCTTAAATATGATCATCACTCTAGCAAAAAAAAAATAAATGCACAAATTACTCCAATAAAAGATATATAAATTTAAAACCCTACACATATTAATTACAATTTAATCAACTATAACTTAAACCCTATCGTTGAAAAATTTTAAAATATCAAACAAGATCGCATATTTGGACTATGTTTTTGTCAATATTAAATACACTTTATTCACTCTTTAGAATTTAAGAATAAATTAAATTACCTACACATAGTAATTGCAATTTTATATCATAACCATTTTTGTCAAAATATAAATTGCAACTTTATTTCATCAAATACCCCGACGTATATTGCCACGGTCTGACTAACGATATTATCATAAACAACAACAAACTTTTCGACAAATATAAATTGCAATTTTATTTTACACTTTAAAGTTTAATTAATAAATTTCAGTAATACTGTGCATCCCAAGACCTAAACTATTATATACCAAATGTGCAACCTAGTGGCTGACTACAGGACAAGGCCAATTCCCCTCAATCCCAAAAAGAAAAAATCAAACAATTATGCAAGAAATTACGATCGAATTACGACCTCTCAGTCGTCGCTAAACTAAATATTATCCAAAAATGAGAAGTCGTCGCTTAAATGTTGAAAAAGGGCGCAAAAAATTTTAAAATTAAATCTTTTGGCTTGAGAAAGCAAAGAGAAACAAGACAGCAAGCAGCTAGATTAGGAACTATTCTTTCAACAAAATATACTTCATTTTTAGCCCATTATTTTTTGAAAGCAAAGGAAATATTATTAACTCAAACCCATACAAGACTAAAGCATGCATAAGTCAGGAAGACCCAACAAAGCATCTAAGACCAACACATACAGACGAACTACAAGACAAACCAAAAAATTACAAAGATGTTCTAAATCAAAGTCAATTATCTCAGTACAAAGCTTTCCTGTAAAATTGACAATTCATTCCTAACTAGACCTTAATAAGCTTGCTACATCATGCTCAACCAAGCCAAAGTTATGTGTTCCAGGAGGATCGTTCAATTCGACAACATCCAAACACATAGACAAATCGACGGCCGCTTGTAGCAAAACACAACTTCGCTGAAATTCCCCCATCGAATCTTGAATCCACATAAGAACTGCAGAACTGATATCTACGAATGCCAAGCCATCTATAGCATTATGAACACAACTAGGCTGAAAGAACATGTAAAAAGATAGTCATGGATTCAAACTCAACAAGTTTACACATGCAGAAGTTCCCCTGAAAGTCACAAATCCCCATTTCCACCTTTGTCGGGGGAGATTCTTTGTTTAAAGCACAACCAAAGATAAAATTTGCTTGCGGCTAAAAATCTTTTCCAAACAAGCTCTCCGCCAAAACCAATCTTTTTCTAGTTAATATATTATACATGTTTCTAATGCTATAGTGTGCTCACTTAACAGAAAATTGATTAACCAAAATGTCTTCCACCTTACAAAGCTTTCCAAGGCCCAACTGAATATAGAGCCTTATAAGCCCACCATTCTTGTGACAAAGATAAATAGAGAACCCAACAAACCAAAGATGATAATCACACTTACTTCGAATAAGGAATAACCCTAATTGAGCCGACCAACAAACAACCTGTGTTCTCCAAAGAAAATATTCCCGCAACTCCATATAAATCACATTTAATCACCTCCAATCATATCTACGACTATTCCAAAGACTCCTCCTTCAAGAAACTACATAATTAGTTAATGGTCTTATCCTCTAGCTATCCTGTTAACACAGATTCACATCAAACAATTAACCCTCTACAAAAAGAAGAATGACCTTTGGAGCACAATTTCTGCAAAAATGAAATTTGTTCCAGTAACACAAATGGACATTAAGACTGAATTAATAGAATGCCTCCCACTTAAGGAAGATCGACTACTCAAAGTCGATTCTTTTAATCAATTGATTTCCTAATAAAGAAATCACAATCAATCAGCGACTTGAGTTTTTTAAAAATTGGCGCCGACCAACATAGCAAAACCCACGAAAACAAAAATCCCGAGTAAAAAAACCGAAAAACAAGGAGAAATTCCATCGCTTGAAACTTGAAAAGTAGTCTAATCAATTTTCTATCGAGGCCTCACACCAAACACACAATCTACTAAGAAAATTTCTGAACTCATCGAGGAAAACTATATTCAATTAACCCAAGTTAGTCTCGGAGAAATTAGTAAGCCAAAATTGCAATGAGCTATACTAATGAGAAAGATAATCTCACTCTTAGCTGGAACAAAAGCAATCATCCGCAAAGCATAAATGATTAAGCTTTAGGAGACCTACATTCTTGAGTGAAACTAATGAAACTTCAAATTCAATTTTTAGGTGAAAATCCGAGACCACTCGCATGACAAGAGTAAACAGAAAGAGAAAACGAATCTCCTGTCCAATCCTCTCTAATTAGGAACAAGCTGGCTAGGGACCATTAAGCATCAAAGAGAAACCCGGGAGTCTTGACACCAAGCATAATCATCCTAGTGAAAAAAACACGGAATGAGATGTTGGAGCATTCCTCATCCCACTCACTATATTTGTAGGCTTTCTAATATCCAAACTATACATGCGATCAACACGCCGTTTTCTGACCAGCTATAAGATTCACCAAGAGTCCTTAGAGCAATAAAGGACATTGTGAATAAGTTATTCCTCCTATATGAAAAGCCCTGTGGGAGGGTAATAATGGTCGAAGGGAGATGTTATTGTTTTCACATAAGGAGCTATCTAATGCGTTTATATAGGTGGGTGGCAGCAAGCTATAGGCCTGAATTGGTGCAACAGTACGGGAATCCTTACGTTCTTTGCACTAAAGTAATATGGATAGGCTGATGAATTTATACATTACGCCTGAAGACAACTAATCCAGACGTGAAAAAAACTCCAAAATAGCAGAAGCACATAGTTCCCACAATACTCCAAGAATCTTGAAAATGACTTCGCATCTTTCTAAGCCATGCGACTTATTGTTGGAGACGAGAGACACAACACTCTCTAATACTAGCAGGAGTTGACCAAATTCCGAAAGAAAACATGATATGGATGTGGAGAGGATGAACCAAGCCAACAATTGAGGATCACATGAGTGCGTCTATAGTCAAGGCGAAATACAAACCAAAAAGAGATGTCTGATATAGCAAGCTAATAAAATCAAGACATCATTAGCAATTCGCTTCGTAATGCATTTATATAGGGTGGAGCAGCAAGCTATAGGCCTGAATTGTGCAACAGTACTAGGGACCTTTACTTTGGGAACAAAGTAATGGTGGTGATGTTCAATTCCCGAAGCAATAATCCAGACTGAAAAAAACTCCAAAATAGCAGAGGACACATATTTCCCAACAATACTCCAAGAATCTTTGAAAAATGCACTTCCATACTTATCTAAGCCAGGTGACTTATTGTTTGGGAGGGAGAACAACACTCTCTTAATACTAGCAGGAGTGACCAAAGTCCGAAGAATAACATGATGAGTGTGGGAGAGGGATGAACCCAAGCCAACAATATGAGGGATCACATGAGTGCGTTGCTATAGTCAGGAACCAAAAAGGTCGTGATAGAAGCTAATAAAAGCATTAGCAACTTCCTRTGGAGACTCCACCCACTGATTATGGCTATCTTTAATTGTATAGATCATGTTCCGTCGTTTCTTGTCCGTTATACTCTGGTAGAATAAATGAGAATTCTCATCACCATCTCGGAGCCAATGTAATTTGACTCTTTGTCGGAGCATAGCACTATGCTCTTTACAAGCTAGAACATATGTAGCCCGAGCCTCTTTTTCTTTAGTGGCCAGCTCACTATTCCCAGGATCAGCATGAAGATCTTCTTGAGCTTTGAGTAAAGTTCTCCTAGCATCCAGTTTGGCTTTATATAAATCATCTTGACCTCGCTCATCCATGTCCTTAAGATGCTGCTTCAAGTGCTTTAACTTCTGGACAACTCTAAACATTGTACAACCAGTAACATTTATGTGCTAACCTGTCTCTACCACTTGAAAGAAATTAGCATTTAAAACCCAACGATTGTGGAATCTAAAAGGATGCTTACCACTGCAATCTGAGAAGGATTTGACCACCATTGGGRTGTGATCAAATTCCTCCTCAAGAAGGAAGAGAACTTTAGAAGTAGGAAAAMAATCTCCCCAAAGAGAATTAACCATGACTTGATCCAACTTAGCCATAATTCTTGCATCCCCAAACTGTTTATTTGTCCAAGTCAAACGTCTCCATGAAGCCTTAAGGTCTTCTAGTCCACAATAGGAAACACATTCCTTCATGAGGGCAATATCATAAGCTCGAACAGAGGCCCCTCCAACCCACTCATCAATGTGCAAAACAGAGTTAAAATCACCACTAATACACCAAGCTTCAGTGCAGGTAGTAGCAATATATCGAAGGGACTCCCATAAGCTCTTCCTGTCTTTCTGTTCATTATGACCATAAACAAAAGACCAAAGGAAACTGGCATGAKCTTGAAGAGTTCGAACTCTACAATGAACTATGTGATCAGGACAAAACAGTATGTCAACCACAAAATGACCAAGGAGCCAAGCCAATAGAATTCTTCCATTATAGTGTTGAGAGTGATTCGTAAAGAAGCACCAATTTGGACAGATATTAAGGTAAAGATCCCCAAGTTTAGGTCTCTTAACCCTCGTGTCAAGGAGGCTAAAAAGCTTGATTTTCGAAGCAACGCATGTGCCTCACTTTATTGTTTTGCCTGCTATTTGCCCCTCACAATTCAAATTAGGGATACTTATCCATTGTTGTAGGATTCCTCACCTTGCACCAAGGACAGTTGCAATACACATCCATCTAGGTCTACTCCTAATATCATGTCATGTCATTCGCACTAAAGTATGTTGTGGAAAAGAGTTCGATAATGTGGTTTGGTGGGGTTGAGATTTTATTTGGCAACACACTTCCGTGCACAATTTGAAAACCTTCCAGGATCACATGGGGTCTCACCTTTTAGTAACTTCTCTCTGCGATATATCAGGTGCCATTGGGCCACCACTGCATATTCTTTCGACAATGAGCCACATCACGCCATATCCCTTGTAACAGAGCAAAAGTAGGCTGCCATTCATAGACTATCTTTTGTTCAACAATACCACACATGTTCATTTTCAAAGATATAGAATCGGGAAAGTGATGTGATAACCACTTCATTAGCATCTAGCAACATAAGCTTGTCTTTATTTTTTGTACTTGGTCCAATCGCAACAAGTCCAAGACCCAGCATTTGAAAGATAGATCCCCAATATTTGAGTTCAAGCATACGGATACAGATCCAAATAGGAATCTGTCTTCACTCCTCACCCTTGACATTCAAATCAGGAGTCCAAGCTTTCATGATTAGGCTTAGAGTCGAAAAATTGAGGTCGAATTGCAGCACCTTAGTCAAAATTTTCCATAAATTAACTAATTAATAAGTACCTTCCCAATGGCAACACACTTGTCTATTCCATAATTTTCAATCGATGCACACCTCCATAGTTTTGAGGGGGGATTTGCACAAGCAAATAACAAACAAGAGAAGATTCAATACCAACTCCTCCTCAATGTTCCTCAATCCAATTTAATATGCTTAGGGAAGGATTACCTGGGTTCACAGCAGTCCCGCTTCACCTTGAAGAACCAGCGCCATCACGGCTTTGAGCATAGTCAACCACGATCCAATCGTCGACAATCTTGAGTGCTTGAATAGATTTTCTCCGGGTCATCCACCACGAGGCCTCACTCTCAGCACGCGGAATAATCCTCAGCTCTTCTCATGATTCGAAACACTAGAACATCTGGCCGATCTTATGCTTCGATTGAACAACGACATCTGACGTCGCACCTTCTTCTGAGATTTCCTAGGTCTTCCCCTCTTCCCTTTGCCATAGCGACGAGAGCTTCCTAGAGAGAGAATCTCGAAGAGAGATAGAGAGAGAGAGAATCTTTTTATATAAAATATTCCGTAGTTGATTATATAAATATCTATATCAATTCAGGTCTACGTTAGTCAGTTGATTGTTAAAGAGGATTAGGCTAAAAAATCAACTGATGTTTTATAGTACTAATACATGACTCTTATGTTGGATCTTGAGATTAATACCCTACCCTTAAGATTATACCCAATATATAATCAAATAATCAGGATCAGACTATAAAATATCTAATCATTAAGGTCTTCGTTCTTATAATAGGTTCAAGCTTAAAAAATTCATTTTACAATTTTTTATGTGACTTCGTTAAGGCAACATATTGTGAGATTTAATCAGTTAAAGTACCAAATACAATATTTAAGTATCAAACATAATATGTGTCCTAATTAATATTTTTAAAAATTATTTATATCTGAATATCCAGTGTTTGTACTTTGTTCCCCCATTTCGGATTCCCTGGCTCCGCCACTGGTGCAACGCACGAAACTAATAATTTAATTTTAAAGGGAATTCTTTTCGACTTATTTAGCACATCTAATTTGTTGTGATCAGATTAGAGTTGAAATTATCACATCTAATTTGTTGTGATCAGATAGAGTTGAAATTATTAAGGTGTACATTGGAGGTTTAAAGGGTACGCGTGTTGCTACGTGTTTTCGGGGATTGTTTTTTGTACTGTTCATCAATATTAGCTTCAAGTCTCGTGTCCCCTTTAAACCTCCAATGTACCCCTTAAAATGTTAAATGTACTCATTTGGTTTGGTTTCATGTTCTCATATATAACTTGTTGTTTTCATTGGATCTGACTCCTCTCTCTCTCTCTCTCTCTCTCTCTCTCTATTATATATAATATATATATATATATATATTATATATATATTTATATATATATATATATATTAATATATATATATTATATAGTATTTGCTCCATGTATACCTGTAGAATGACATTACGATTTCTTATGTATTTTAATACACAAACACACATCCCTAAATAGATATGGTGTTTTGTATGTGATTTTGTTCCCCCTATTTCTCCTATTTACAATATAATATACTAGCCTTTTGTACACGCGATGTGTGCACTTTTCTTTCATATGTATCACTTCTGCTGTGATCGTCCATTTCTCCTTAACTCTATATATACTCCGTATAGTTTATGAGTTTACTATTGTTGTGATCGTCCATTTCTCCTTTAATCTAATGTACAATTCAATTGTACATTATATGAAAAATTGTACAATTAAAATCAATTTCTCATATTATTCCATATAATGACTTCATTTTATTCATCATTGTAAGCAAATTATTTTACTATTTCATAACAATAAGTCTACAATGCATTCTAAAGTTTATAGTTTCTAGAACAGTGATACGTATGAAATAAAATCGCACGCATCACATGTATAAAAGACTAGTTGTTATTGTTGTAGCTGCAAATGCAAATGGTTAATTAAAAATAACAATGGACCTTTGATAGAGACGAAACCCCCTTCTTACATAAATATTCACCCAAAATGTGGGGCATTAATACATATTCACCCAATAATCAACCCTAATAATCATCATCACTAAAGCACTACCCAATTACTTGCTCCTGCAAATTGAACATGTTTTTTTTTAAACTACCACAATGCATATCATCATAAAACTATATGCTACACTAATATGGGATAATTAAGCCTACAATATACACTATTTKTTAGAAGCATAACTGACATAATTAGGAACATCCTTATTACCCTCAGCAACAGCAATACTAAGCTCACCAGGCAACACCAACTTCACCGCACCCTGTAGGCCTTAGCAGCAAGTCTTTGGAACTTATCGTCCATAAAGTTGTTYATTATCGTCATTGTCCCCGACGCGATCGCCATCCCAGGGTGCACCTGCTTCATCACCCTGAACAGGTAACTCTTGTAGCCTTCCCCTCCTCCACCCCTCATCCTCCTCTTTCCCCCTTCTTCTTTGACATCGTCGTCATCTTCTTCTTCGACTTCTTATTGGCATGGGCTTGGTCTTTGGGWYGGGRCGCCTCTTCTCGTGGAAGGGTCAAGATATCATCGAATTTGGGCCAATTCATGAGTGCAGCAACTGACTCAACTACGTATGCAACAACTTCAAATAGAACAAAAAGCACAAACTCAATTATAATAATCACTGACAAACTCCTGCAATCAATATGCGTGAATGCAACACGAAATGAATTGCGAAACAACAAAAGAAAATTGCAGCAACTCCAATTGAACAATCATGCATAAACAATTCGCAAGAARAATGTCTTACYAATGAAACGCTAAAAAAAACATGAAAATTGAATCGCGATAACAATCAACAAATAGAAAAATCGAATTAGGGAAGAATCGATACCGTTACGAAGGCCAATGTTGGATTCTTCGGTGTTGATGCTGTAGAGAATTCCTTCATATCTGATCTCACTCTTCGAAACACATTCAATATTGTTTTTTAATTTCCAAACAAATGAGACTAAATAAGATGATCATATAATAAACAACAAAGAAAATGAATCAATGATTAAAGGAAAAAAACAAACCTGGCGATTTGGTCATGATTGAGAATTCTGATAATGAGTTTGACTTTGATGATTATGATAATGATCAACAGTAGCATTAGAAATGAATTCAACACGATCTGAAGCAAAGAGGAGGATTCAAAGACAGATTGAAACAAAACAAAACAAAACAAAAAAAAAACAAATTCACAATATCGCAAACCCTAAAACAAACTCGAATTCAAAACTAAATCACATAGGTGAAAAATCATTCAATTAACGAACGAATATCACATCAAATAATCAAACCTTTAAAAAATCGCAGAAAAAAAAACAAAAAAACAAAAAAAAAAGTTGAAATCAAGATACCGTACCCCTAAGTCGATAAGGCAAAATTAGATTGAGCGCTGAGCGTAAAAGGGAATCGAACTCTTCTTCTTCGTTTTCGATTTTGAATTCGTTGAAATTGATACTTGAGACTGAGTTCCTTAAACGAACTTTAGTACCATCTATAACATGCAATCATCTCTTGTTCCTTGAGTGCAAATACATGGATACTAATATAAAAATTTTGAATGTCTAACCGACTTCAATAATATTATTCCATTTTAAAATCTCTCCTATTCCATGCGAATATTCATACAAGTGCCTGTATCTGACAATAGCTCACATATATCTTAAGCAAGTTTCTCAGCTAGCTTTCGTCAACAATTTTATATCCACTAAGCATCACAACAGATTCATGAATCTCACCAGTTGAAGTTACAAATGAATATTATAACACTCGGAGAAGCTATTACCTATTAAAATCTCTAGTGCCAGCAAAGTCTTAACGCTTTTAGTAAGCAAAAATAGTTCGGGCTTATACAACGGTTACGACCTATTTTGAGAACAGCCAACGTCCCAGTGATGCTGTGTGAAAGAGTATGAAACACATATATATGCATCATCAACCTCCCATTTTATACAAAGGCAAAAAAAAAGTCTTCTATGCTTCTACTAACAAGATTAAGAGAGATAAACTTCCATTGTCTAATGTTTGACGTCTCCATTTAACAGGCCACAAAACATCAGATCCACAAATAGAAAACTTAGTTGAATCACTTCAAAATCAACCCAATTTGATGTAGCATACGGAGAATACTGAGATCTTCGAAGACAGATTCTTTCTTCACCAATTTTCTTTTCGATGACCCAAACGACCAGATATAGAATCTACCTGTACTCAGAGCAGAAGCCATCAGCTTTTATATCAAACAACAAACAAGAACAAGCCCAATAGGTAGCTGATAGCCTCCCCCCCTCGTCTCCACCTTAGGTGGTTGACTGTATAATAGAGATTAATACCTAATTTGTACTTTTCTCAGCTATACAATGGTAACATGCAACACAGGAGATAGATAAAGTTCGAGATCTATACACTACCAAGTGATGGATTGAGCCATGAGAATGACGCAATTTAAATGTTGAATGCATGGTGGGGCGTGTTTCTGTATCCTTCTGAAATGACTCGGGGACTCCACCGTGCCTTATAAGGTTATCTACACGGACGCCCGAAACATTGTGCCGAAACTAGTGCCCACAAATAGGCATCCATAACCAAATGTGGTTCTGGGACATTGTTACGGATTGATTCAGATCTAACCCAATCTCCAGCCCGCTGTTCTACAAGGTCCTCCTCTACTTCTCAAGTCTTATCTGTAGTTCCTAAATCATAGCAAGAATTCAGAATCAAACCCTGACATAATTTAATTGATCTGATCTCGTAGACTACGGAGATATATCTAAAGTTATTATTTAAGTAGACTGTCACTCTACAATATTACACAAACATAAACAATCATATTCATCTGACAATATATCTAGGCATTCTATCCTGTGACTTATTATTCAAAGTAACAGGACTACATTGCCTAACCCATAAAACCGGCCCTTGACTCCGCGAGTGATTATCTGACTTTAATTAACGCATAATTTCCCCTGACGGTCTTGTTAAGACGTTATATACAGTTGATAGATAATATATCATCAAGTCATGTGATATCAAAATATTTTTCCATCATAAATATCATTAAATATGACAAACCTATATAATAAAACCTATATGATATCAATTACAAGTCCTCACCTTGTCACGTTAGACAAAATCAACTTTCATAGTTTGTTAACTATTACAAAATCAAATTAAACATTAATAATCATAATAAGAAACGATTCATTGAAGATGCTATACAAACACAATGAAATGTTAGTAATGAACTGTGAGCAACAATACAAACATCAGCAATGTACAATAAAAGTACAATTAACGAAAGTGAACATTAACACCTATGTATTACATGAAATCAATAAAAAAAGTAATTTCATCCATTGTTGTATTTTAACTTGAAACTCGCGATAATAAAATTAACTGTCAAATAAACGACACAAAAAGAGTGACAATATAAGTGACGAGATCAAATAAATTTTTAGAGCAGTTTATCCCTCAATTAGATATACTCTGCATTCGCCTTGTTGAATATGCTTTTGAACGCTAACAGAATTGTCAGAATGGCGTCTTAGTAACCTAGGCTCTGTCCACAATGTAGGTCTAATGATCTTTTTATCTACTTAATAGTGCACTCCTTACGCGCCTGAGATGCGCGCCACCCATAGTGCTATCGATCTTTGCCTCCTCGCGAAAAAACTTCCCTGGCCTCGGATATTTAATGAACGTATCCGTATTATCAGCTGATCAAACGAATAAAGCACATTCCTTATATGTGTGATTCAACTGAGTACGGATAAAAACAGACTAGAGCGATTATGACAGAAGAATACACTCACTGCGTCATATACAGACAGAGCACAGCATCCTGCTCACCATCACCGCGACTCAAACTAACCTGCGTTATAACGCAAGATCTTTGCTTCATAATAACGCTACAGCCACAACCAACTAAAGTCACGAGTTATATCATACGCAGACGGCTGCGGTTAATTATCATATATCACAATCAGCTTTATCTGAGCTAAGGCGAGCACTCACCTACTAGTATTGTCTTTCTTTCTCGCTAATCACTCAGAAATAGTTTTTTTTATTCATTCCTCACCTACTTAGATGCCTCACTGTGCATTTACCCTTGATTTCGACCCACTAGACACCATAGCACTCGTTCAGCCAAGCGAAAGCTTCATCTATTACTAGTTCTCTACAGCCGTACCAACGCAAATAATTATCCGAGACAGCAAATTTTTGCTATTTGTATTTTGTATTCTGCGGTATTAAAAACACATTATGTAGAAAATAACTTCTATGAGAAAATAAAAAAAATCAGAAAAGATAATCAAGACATAATCTTCTGGACACATATGAGACGCAAGATAAAGATGTGACAGAATGGTAGAGCAAGATAAAATTAATCACATAAATAAATAGCTAACAAAAATTACCCATAAAATAGACAAGAACATAATTAAAATAAAACAAAGAAATGTTTTGTCCGTCCTTTTGATTGTTTACTCAATACCCTCGAGATCGAATTCAACACTGGCGTAATGACCTCAACATATTTCCCACACTTTATATGAGCTTAACAAAGGCATCTTTTCTGGTAGTACGAAAAACGCGAACACTGATATCATTTCATATCACGGAT
>SNQN01011775.1:4045-17916 GCA_008642245.1 Bassia scoparia | reverse complement strand
GTAGTCTTTTTTCGGCACCACGTATCTCAGAATTAGTGTCAAAAGTACAGATTATTTTTTTGCATAGGGATGTATTTATTTATGGACTACAAACCATAGATAGAAAGTGACATTAAACCCTATACTAGAAGACTTTCTTCATTTCCATCTTCTTAATCTTACTTTCAAAAGTTTCAAGTACGGATTTACCGTTATCAACCATTTATGGTTTCCAAAACTCTTTCTTAATTTTTTGCTATTATTACACAGTACTATCACAGTCAACGTTCGCAACCATACAGAATAAAAGTTAAAAAAAAAAACCTTTTATACAATTTGTGTGTTAATTAAGTTTGAAAATAACAAATTTATTAAATTCTCTTTCATAAAAGTAATAAGATTTGTCATTAACTATCCATTTTCTGGCAAATCGTTTTTGAAAAATCTATTCGGATATTTCGCTAATAATTAACTAACCCACTTCTTTGTTAAAAACTTTAGATTTCATCCAACTTAAGAAATATTATTTTTAAAAAAAAAAGTTATCAACTTATTTGAATTTCATTAAATTTCTTTGAAAATTGTTAAGGCAACAATACCATGACAAAGTAAACTACTCAGTCTTACGTAAAAAAAAAGTAACTAGCTCGATCTATACAAAGTTTATTAAATTTATTAGACGAGCATAAACTTTAAATAACATATGAAAAATAAAATGATCCGTGTAGATGAATTTGATTTAGGTATGTTTTAGATGGAGTTTTTTTAATGTAGCCTTTTAGAATAATTTGATTAGGTCAACAATTTAACTTATCTAACAATGGTGATGGCACAACTAGCTTGCAAATTGCGTTTACCTTTTGAGGTAGATTTTCACAAAAAGTTAACTAGTGATAAGCTTTTGGAGTAGCTTTTTTTTTAACGTTACTATATCTTACCTCTCTTAAAAAAATCAAATTTTTTTTAATTATATCATACACTACTTCAACAACTACGTACTTCTTTGGGCCAAACACTAACAAATTACAGCTAACTCCAAACAGCTACTCTATTTGTCAAGAGCACTAACAAGATTACAGCTAACTCCCAACAGCTACTGATCAAGACGCTACAACTAACCTCTTTACAGTTAACCAATCTTACCTCTACAGCTAAACCGCTACCGTTACACGTTTTCCAACAATTCCCTTAATCGACTCAATTTAGTTCTTGGTATACGTATAGGTTTGTCTATTAATCAACTTAATTTCACTACATTATGAATAATATTAGCCTTCATATTAAGTATCAACAAGTTCAGATATAGTTCAACTATTAGAATACTAATAAATCTACTGTAATAATATACTTTTTTCTCTCACAAAATAAGTTTAAGGTAAGTTCAGTTAAGTTACAAATAAGTGAAAAGAACACACCCATAAGTACTCATCGCTATTTTTTACTAATGAAAAGAAAAATTATATTAAAACAAAATTTGCAAATTTTTTTTTCAAAAAGAAAATGACAGCTTGGAATTTAGATAGATGCTTAACTTATTAAAATCCAGGTGTTATAATTTATTATTTGTAAAGGTTTCTTTTTTTTTTTTTTTTTTTTTTTTTGGTAGGGTAGCGCTTGCTCAATAAAGCAAGAAAAGAAAAATAAAAAGGGGATAAAAAAGGGATGAAAATTTAGCTGGCAGAATATCATGATTGGTGAAGGAATCAATGTTTTGAAATTGAGAAAGGGTGATAAAGATTTTTGATGTCGTTTAATTTATGTTTAACTAATAACTTTTTCCAAGGGAAAAACATGTAAACTTTTTTCTCTTTTTTGTCCGAATATTTGGTTTTCATTACCGTTCAATTTTACTGAGCTTTACTTAATCTGACCATTCTTTTTGTCCCATTAATGCAGCACCCTTTTACTAACTCAGGCCATTTTTTCAGTTTGCAAAGCAAAATCCCTAATTCTAAAAAAAAGGGCCAAATTGTCTAAACCCATAATTATTCTTTGAATGCAAAAGTTAACGAGCGTTTTTGGGGCCGTTAGATAAGAGTATTAAAAGTAAAGAAATATTTAAATGAATATTAAATATCATTACACCGATTATGCAATGATTTACATGCATTTCAAAGTATGAATTACGTGTAATATGATGTGCTAACTTAAAATGACTTGATTTAATTAATGCATTATACAAATATTAATGTTTATTTGAAATTAATGTCACTTAGTTCATATAATTTCGATAGCAATTTTGATTTAAACTTTGTTACAATTTAGTTTAATTTTTTCCGATGTCCCCATCTACTTTTTTTTTTTTTTTTGTAATTTGAATGTGTGAATATAAAGCTAAAACAACAAGAAGACGGAACTAAGCTTGAAAATTATTCCAAACATTCTTTCCGTTTCATATTCTTTTGTGGCACATTTTTCCGATTTTTTTTTTTTGTGTGTTTCCCTAATTCGATACTTTCCCTAATTGACCATTCTATAATAAATTTGTGCATTATATTTATTTTTTTTTTAAAAATGAGCTTTAACTGGTTTTTAATAGGGGTGTACCAACATTTCTATACTTTCGCCTTTTACAACTCTCTTTCCAAGTAATTTTGTTTTTTACCTAACTTTTGTTATAAAATTATATTATAATACAATTGATTTTTTCCTAGTTTTGTCCCACAAAATAATATGAAATGGAGGAAGTAATACCTTTATTTCCATGAAGATCCTGTCAGTTTACCATTCCATATATTTCCAAAAACATGTTTTATATTCCGTATCGTTTATACTTTATTTACACAGTGTATAAATTGTAACAATATATATAGCACAATATTAAATAATTCTCCTCATTTACAGAAAAAAAAACAAATCAAATAACACCTATATGCACTAAAATCTGTTCATATTAACTTCCGTACATTAATCACAAGTAGTTATTTACTATAACAAAATTCTATTCAACTCGTAAATAGTTTTAAAAAAAAATACAATTGACTGCTGACTTCTATTGGAACAGAAATGGTTAGACACAACCAAGCGTAGTCCTCGAATGATTTTATTATAATTTGGTAAATATAACAAGGTGTCTCTAAGACATTTGAAAAAGCCATAAAATAGTTATTCCAATACGCAAATGTTTAATTGTTTTTTACAACGTTTAAAACTTTAAATTTAAATTCCACCTCCTCCTTCCCAAATAACCCCACCGGCCCTTATTCCCTTTGACTTTTGACCTATTACATCATATATTTATGAACAATTTTTAAAAAGTCTTTTATTTTCTATTTTCCAATAAAAAAAACAACAATCTCAATTTCCATTCATTTTTTTTAAAAAAAGCAAACATACTTAATTCAAAATTATTAGCTTCTTAAATACGACTACTATACCAGCTTTGCACGTTGCTCACGCACTTAACCCTGTTTTTATAACTTTAACAGTTCTTACTTCACTTCAATCAACTTTCTCCTCTTACTCTCTTTTTTGCACATTTAAATCCATGGTGTTTCATCTTCATAACCTTTCGTGTTAATATCCATCTATTTGAATCCTTGTTTTGGTGGAGCAAATGGATATAAGCGGAGGGTGGTTATACGGAGGTGGGGTTATGAATCCCTTTTGGAATGATAGAAGGGTGTCAGGAAATGCTATCTATATAGGAAAATGACCAAATCCAATCAATAAACGATGCAAATTTGAACAGCAACAAAGGAGAGAAATGGGTGTTGTGGAAAAAAGATGGAGTTTTGCGAACCTGCAAAAGGAGAAGTAAAAGAAGAAGGAAAATCAATGGTGAGTAACGATGTATAGTGAGAGTGAAAGGAGCAGAGTAAGCATAGCTATTTGCTCTGTTGGCTGCTAGCGTACTAGCTGCGGCGCTGATGCGGCGGATTGGGAGGCCTCAAGCTGCCGTGGCTGTTGTTTAGATTGAACAGCCATGGCAGAGGAGCTCTGTTTTCTAATGCTGCAAGAACAAAGGGTTTTGCTGCTTAAGGTTCTTCCACGATTTCAGGAGCTTAATTGGTATGTTTGTTTTGTTCGCGGGTTTCGTTGTTGCTGTTGTTCTGTGGCTTTGGGCGTTGTTAGATTAGGTTGTCTGTTGTTGTTGCTGGTGAGTTGTATGTTGGTTCTAATATTTCTTTTTATTGCGCTTGTTAGGGTATTTCAGTGCGAGTTTGATGCTGTTTCTTATAGTAGTTAGTTTTTGTTAATTGAATGTGGGTTTTTGCATCTGCAGCAGCATTTTCAGAAGATTAGAATTAATTCAATATTTTTTTTTTTAAAAAAAAGAAATGAGTTTGTTTACAACAAACTTTGAAAAAGTGGTAGTAGAATGGATAAGTATGAGATAGTGGGTTGTATAGATGTTTTGTTAGGATATCCATGTGTTATGTGTAGTTTTCAGGTTAGATTTTGTGCAGTTACCATTTTTGAATTTGCTTGATTCATTTTTTTTATTTTGATGTTACTGTTTTTTTGGTATGTTTGAAGAGCTTTAAACATAGCCCGACGATTATAATAATATCCGTTATAGAGTGGTTTGTTGGAACTTGAAACTGAGTAATGATTTTATCACTTTCTAGAGTTAGAAGGAAGGTAGATATGGTTAAATAAAAGAATTGTTTAATTTCACTTCAAGTGTGATTTGGGTCAATTCTTGTGTGGTAGGTTTGCAATTATTTTCTAAGCCATTTATAACCTTTAATCTAGACAATATTGAAATATGATGCCTATTCTTTGAGAATTTGAATCTTGTGCAAATTTATTACCTCGACCATTTATTGTAGCGGTCTACTTTTCCTCTTTCTGTATCTATTGTTTAATAGCAATATGATTGAATTATTACTCAATTTTATGTTGCAATGTAACAGAATATGATTTTGATGTATACTTTGGATATGATAGATGTGTTTAGAAATTTGAATTGGTGATTTTAGAAATGGTGAACGTTTCTATTGTGATTGAATTAAAAAATAGGACTAGGGAGAGCATAAAGCCTTGAAAGGAGCTGTGAAGTTACAAGCTCATGTAGAGGCTACCCTTGTTCGAAAGCGGCCGCGGCTACTTTTCCATAGATGCCGGCATCTCATGCAGAGCTAGGCTTCGCAGCGAGATCTCAAGAGGGCTAATCAGCCTATAGTTCCGGAGCAGAGATCAACCGTACGATTTATATTCGGTCAGCGCAAAGTCAAGTGGTAATTATGCCTTGGTTTTGGGGTTGTCTACAGTTCTTGTTTAGCCAAAGGAAGCGAAATAGTATTGATTGATTTTCGGGTTTTGATGGGTTTACTTTACATGTATGCACTATAGCAAAATTATAGGGTCGAACATAACTGACCCACTTCGTCTTTAATGACTGAAATGTCTTATGTGCGTGTTTTACAGGATAGATTCGATGAATGCAAGAAGTGGAGGCACTTTCATAGCAAGACGATTGTCAACATCGATAGAGGCCATACTAGCAATGCATATGAAGGGTCCAAAAATTGTTGAGATTGCACAGCGTTGATTATAAGAGCAAGGCAAAGTCAACGTCGGTAGGAGGAGTCAACCTCTCAGTGGAGTACTGAGATTCTTGTGGTGAAGAGGTTGCATCAACCCAACAATTTCTTCAACCATTAGTGCGCATCATGGCCCTGTGACCGGTCGGCCGGGGCCGTTTATCGTCCGGATGTGCCCACAAACCTAACCCGTGAATATGACTTGGAAGGTTTCTACGCGTGAGGAATGGTAGGCCGTCCACGGCCCATAGAGCACACCCCGCGCAGGGGTCGCGGATTGCCAAACTCCACCGGTGGGCAACGGGCTCCTAACACGCCATCCAAGGAGTGTGTGTGGGGATAGCGTTCTTTAGGTCTTAGGCTGTGCGCAACTTCGCTAGCTACAATGGCCGGCCGATACCATCGGTCCGAGGCCGCGGCAAGCTAAGGTCCACGAGAGTGCCCGAAACAACGGCCCGGAGGCACGGGGCAAGAGAGTGATAGGTTGGATGAGATGCTGATGGCAGCAAGAAATAGCATAGTAGTGTTAGAAATTGACAGAGATGTAGTCTAAGTTCAAGAGACCTTGAACTTTTGAAATGTTTAAATTAATGAGAGTAGTGGAAGCAATGAAAAGTGATGTTGTCGATAGTCGCTTACATCTTATTCTGTCATGCGAAGATGCCACTGATCTAAGGTAAAGAGTTAAGAACAACAGGTTGATTTGTATATCAGTTACTAAGAAATTAACTCTTGTAATTCTTGACATTATATGAAAGTCTTATCCTTGTTTGCATTAACTTGTAAGTGTTTTAATATTTTGTCTTCTTTTTGTACAGACTGGTTATGTATAGGATGTGTATTCTAATGATTCTAAATGTGTTTACATTCGAAGGAAACAAATATTTACTATGGGGCGGGATATGCTTTTGAGATGAAAGGACAAACAAAACTTATACTTATGGTTAAATGATAGAAAAGGGTGGGTCTTAGCGTTTTGTACCGTTGGTTTAATTTGACTTAAGTAAGATAATAACTTAAAAACTAGAATTGTATAAAGTTTCTTCATTTGGATCCATAGTAATAATGTACAATGTAACTGATCTTCTCGAATTAAAAAGGGTGTTTGAAATTTGCTGCATAAGATTGTATCAAAGTTGTATAATCAAAGCCGACATTTTATAATTAATCAAAGGTTTAGATATTATACAGCAGCCTTAGGGCTGCATATAAAAAGTCAAAAATATGAAAGGTTTCCAAAAGAGTAAAAGTTTTTGACATGCAAAGTTCTGTGTGCATATGTTTAGACAGATGAAAGTCGTACATACATCTACGGATTGGTAAGCAAGAATTTCATGCTTATATGTGGCGAAGCCCTAAGGGTGCGTATATGCATTTCGCGCGTTATATGCAAAGGTGTGTTGCATGGTGACATTGGTAAAATGATAAAGTGACTTGGTACTATGGGGCAGCAGAGAAACATATTAACTAGGAGTAAATAGATGGTACATTTTCTAAGAGGTAGAATCAACCACTTTTTTCATGACTTATTTTTTTGTTTTGTTTAATCCGACCGCATCGTAGGAGTAAGTTTTTATTGATTGGTTGATTATATTATCACTCGTAATATTGAATTGGAAAAGTAAGAGATAATAATATCGGTATACTATTTATACACGGATTAAAATTTATGAATAAATGTTGCTTTCCACATTAGACTAATAACCGAAATAATAAATAAGTATATGTGCATGTGTTCATAACTTCTAATCCTTGCGCAAATTTAATTCATATTCAACAAAAAATGACAGTTAATTGATATATTCAAATTCAACTTGAATCAGAGTCATTGAGAATGGTAACGTGTCTTCATGATAGAACAATTTTATTTTATTAATTTTTAATATACTAATGAATAAATTTAGTAGTGTCGTAGGCAACCTTCAAGTTCAAATTAATAATGAGAATATGGTGCCTAATGATTAACAAAATGTAATCAAGCTCAATCAGCTAGATTTACCAAACTAGTATACCTATGTCCTCTCCTAATAGTAAGCTAGAATGCTCCTTCTTGATGTTTGCCCACGTCAAGTGGAGGTGAAAATGCCAATTTTCAAACTGTATATATATACCTCTTTTATTTATTTATTTTAATTTATTAATTTCATGTTTTACATACATATATCTATTTAATTCTATGCTAGAATCTAGTCTAAGAACATAGCAAACGTTATTTGTTGAAACATTTGAATTCTAAAATTCGCAACGAAGAAACATGTAACTAAACAGCCTAAATTATAGCCATTGATATGTGCCACGAGTTTTTAATATCTAAACATAATAATGTAAGCTCGTCCTGGAAGGTTCTGAGTTAGGTAATTTGGCCTTTATTTATTAGTATGGTAATGGTAGTGAAACCATGAATGTGTGGTAACATTTTTTTGTATAGATTAATAATCTAATTAATTAATTAAAGTGAAAAAAGGGCACATATTTCAAAAGGTTGGAATTGAACCAGTTTGTATTTGGATTATTTGACCCAAATGCAATGTAGTTTGTAAAATAATGTGGAMAGTATTGTYAGACAACATATGTGTGCAGTGTGTAGGGCAGATCCCATTGCTCAAGGATAAGAATATTCCTCTTAAACTATCCAGCTTAATCAGAGTGTTCCACTTTCAAATTTTCAAATCTTTGAGAGTTCTTTAATTTGTCTAATCATATGTTGATATACAATATACTGTATTTATATGTTTTTTTTTAAAGAAAAAAAATTAAATTATCCCCGATTCTCCGTTGGTAGAAAAAACCCAACTCATCCTTGCGACTGATAAGAGGAAGATCTGAAGGAAGAAGCGAATCAGCATACCATATATTGACTAAAATGAATGCATAAAGACTTTTATATACGTAGTAGGATCATAAAGGTTGTAAAGTATTTATAAGGGATCGAGTGATCTATACGTGATTGAAGTAAACCCACAATGTGTTACGACCCTTGTCAATTACTGTTATTGTGCAGCCRGCGCTCATAACTATTATTGTATGAAACGAAACTAAGATCACCTCTTGTGTTGATACTTGAAATAAAATAGTTAGACTAAAAATAACTCTCCAAAACGAACAAGTTGTGTTTAGTACGAAATGGAATCTAAAATTTCTTATCAGCAATGATTAGTAGGATATTTGGGGAGGATTTGATGAAATAGGGAGTATGTGATTGATGGCATGTAAAATTAGAATCTCTTGGAAATCATCAAACAAACACATTGTAGGCTTACATCATGAATGGACTCATACATGGTACCATCTTCTTGAAAGGAAGAGATAAAGTGAGGTTAATGTAGGTAATTGTGCCAGCCTTTTTTACTACAAACTCACCCCCAATCTCACCCTCAATAGGACATGCATCTCGTTCGTACATCATGAGGATAAGAATATAAGATTGAACAATCTACTCACTAGACAAAAAAAATATACGGAGCACATGTAAATAAAATCTTTTTTTCATCGTATGGATTGAAATAAGTTGAATTAAGATAAAGTTGATTGAAATTGACTGAATTGAATTGAAAAGTAGTGTGGGTTTTATATTTTGTCCCACATAGAAAGGTTAGCAACTTTTCCACTTGTTTTTATAGGAGAACATGCTTTGTATTATTTGAGGTTTAGTGTGAGGGGTGGTATTGGGTAACCTCACGTGCGTGTTGCCGTCGTCCGGTCCGTGACATGTGCGTGGTAGGTTCATTATTTTATTTTTACCGTTGTTGTTTAATTTGCTCCTGGATTCTCGCTCAATGTTAATGCCACAACCGTTACATTGTCTCTTCAATTTTCTGCTCGTTTTGATTTCCACCCTCACACTATAAATTCGGCTTCCCGTAGCCAGTTCAATATACACAGAAAAATCCTAAACACATTATTCTTCCTCTCTACTGATCTGAGCAATATTATTGAGTTCCAACTCTCCTTCTCGAATGCACGAATTGGAGAGTGGATGTGCTAATGTTGGGGGGCGAAAACGGGCGTGAGCTTGTTGTCACTCAGTTCGGGGGCGAAAATTCGTGCGGTTCGCTAAGACAGTGGTCTCCATAACCAGACGCATCGATTTCCTTCTTATCATAATTTCGCTTTATTTCTCTGATTATACAGCCTTATTTCTTACATTGAAGTGGATTCAAGGGCCGGGGCTAAGATATTCGGAGGCCTGTTCCGATTCTAATTTTGAGGCCTTAAATCTTTTTTAAAAAAACTTTATTGCATTAATAAATTCCGTATCGTAACATAAAAATATAAATTAAGAAATACGAAAAACTATGAGTCATACATAGTCATTAAAAAAACATGATTTATAATGGTTTTTAATATCATGGCTTCTTCCAATAAATTCTTGATGGCCATTCACAATTAGATTTACAGTCGTATTTCAAGAGCATCAAATGTATTGAAACACAGAACAGCTTAAAAACAAACTCATCAATACAATATGGTTAATGAAATTAAAATAGAACACATAAATATGAAAAAGATGATTATTGTTTACTCTTTACAAAGTTAGTCGAATAGAAAACTAAATAACCAATGATTACAATAAATAAAACTAAAAATTATTAAATTAAAATTACAAACCAAGGGCCGGAATCGTCTGTTGTTGTATGCATGTATTTGCAATTTAATTTAGATATAATATACATATATGTTACTTCACAAAGTCCTAATGGGATAAACAACAATTTTGAATTATCTTATAATAAATTGAAGGAACAAGAAAGTATTTTATGTAATGGTGGACTTAATGGTGGTATAGAAAGATGAATTGAATGTTTTCTTTTTGGACTTCTCGAATAGGGAGATGAGAGGATGTGATAAGTTTTATGTCAATTTTTTTTTGAGCTTAAAATGGAATCGAATTGGCTTTGTGGTTTGTGGCCCAAAATTCTTGCCAGTGAGCCGTGTTTTTGTTAGCAAAAGCTGTGCAACAATAAATCATGATTACAATTGTTCAGAGGCCCTGCTATTTCGGAGGCCCTGATCGGTCGTGCTGTGGTCGACATGCCGAAGCGCCGACCTGAGTGGATTGAAATGAATTGAATTAAGCTGTAATTAGTCGAGTGGCTGAAATAAAAGTAACGAACTCATAGTTTTAATAGTACTGTGTAATACTTAGTTAGGTAATTTATGGTGAAACAGTTGCAATTATAAATTGTAATTTGCTATAAGATTATAGGAATGTAATTGCGAAATGTGTGGAGGCGAGTTGTGTCCACGTATTTTTGACAGGATTCCAAGGGTTTATTTAAACGATCAAATCATCAAAAGGGGAAAAAAACGCTTGAGAAGTGGTAGAAAATGACGTAAGTGATTTAACTAATTAAGATTTAAGGAGAATACTAATTTAATCAAAAAAAGGTTTGTCGGTTGTTAAGTTCAAACCTCAATAAAAGATGGCTCAATCTGAAACATGCAGACAACCAAACTAGTGGCACATGTAAATTGTACTTACTCTCTTTGTTTTTCTGTTTTTTGTTTTACTGCCATAAACATGGGGATTAATCTCTGCTTGCGTCATTTATCTACTAATGGTGTGTTGTAAAATAATCATTGATTTGCCGTTGAATCTCTCAGACACGAATTGAGGTGAAGGAACATCAAGGACATATTTTTTTCGGTGTTTTGTTTATGATTAGTGAATAGTGATGGTACGGTTTTGAATTTTGAAATGGGAGTTGCAGGAACATTAGTCTCAAAGCTGTTCATCCTTTGTTTTTTGACTTTCTGCAGATTGTTTCCATTTAATCTCAGCACCTAGGAAGTAGAGCTTTAGGGCATTGTTATTTAGGAAGGAAATTACATGGAAAATAACACTAGAGGATGAGATTGATCAATGAGGTCTCGTCCTTTTGAATTGAAGTGAATTTCATTAAATAAATATGAAATACTCACAATGTGATGTGTTAACTGCAACATTTAACATACTTATAGAGGAAAAATGTTCAGTCATTAGAGTTAAATCCTTACAGAAGGAGTATACATTAGGGGCCAAGAGTTTATTAGGGCCTCAATTGAAGAATCAATTGCTGAGTGTTATTTTGTGCACTTAAAGATCAACAAACAAACTCACTCTCCACCAACGTTTAAGGTCTCGAGTATGTGCATGATATAACCAATTCTACCAAATTACGCACACTACATTCATTTTTGTTTTTAAGGGGTTTTTTTTTTTTACAATGTTAATAGGACTTGGTGCAAATAAAAAATGAAAAATTGCAACCGAAGAAAATTAGGTGTGATTATACCAAAGTAAGATACAACCGCTTGTACTATAGGTCTATACAATGTGCCTATATTGAAAATAGAATTTTTTACCAACAAGAGTTGGCTCAAGTGGTAAGCAACTTGATGTCGCTTAAGGGAGGTTTCGAGTTCGAGTCTCACTGTATGCAGAAACTCTTGTCAGGAGACTCACCCGCCATAAGCTAGGTATGCAACCCGGGCCGAATCCGAATATAGTCGGAGCTAAACTCCGGTGAAGCGGGTAGGCAAACTAAAAAAAAAAAAGAAAATAGAATTTTTAAGCTTAGAAAATAAATTCATACATATTTGGATCAGTTAAATCAATTTGTATAAGCTGAATGTATTAGGGCTTTTTGGAGAAATGCTTGTACCACACGGCCCAATCCAATGCCGCAAATTCTTTTTAACATTCACTGGGCTTGAGCCCATTTACAACTAAATCATAGAAGCCCACCACAACCATTAAGGCGCTCCCAACGGTAAYAAAATCTCCTGAAACACAGAATTCGAATCAATCAAATTCCCAAATAAAACTTCCCATTTTTCCAACGGTCATATTTTCCATTACAGCATTACTGAAAACTAAACTTCATTCCTCCAATTCTCTCACTCAAGATAYCAGACACAAAATTACTCAGCGAAAATGGAAGATTCTAAGAAAATCAGCTCATCATCATCATCACCCAATCTCATTTCATCAGGTATTCATCATACCAATCTTCATTTGATTTTTAAAAAATTGAAGTTCAATTCTGTTTTATAATTTTATCAAATTACAAATTTTTGACGGTAATTTCTCTTATGAATGCAGGAAACAACGAAAATGAGAGCGAGAATCATCGAAATTTGCAGCAGAAAACCAAGAATTTCATGGCACCCACTTTTTCTACTGCTTCAAAGATTATCTCACCGAAGAAGAGGATCTTAGCAGAGTGGAAACCACCACTTCTTGAATCAAAATCAGAGATTCAAAAAATGGGTATTCCTAACTCTCATTCTAGAAATTCTTCGCCTAAATCCCCAAAATTTTCATTTCCTGCATTTCATGTAAAAAATTCTGATGAAATTTTGAAGAAAGATGAAACTTTTGTTCCTGATTCTTGCTCTAAACCCTATGATCCCCTCACCAATTATCTCTCTCCTCGSCCTAAGTTCCTTCGATACAACCCTAATCGAAAGAGAAAACTCTTTCTTGAAAAGAGTAGTAAAATGGGTTGTATTAGCCCAAGTGTGTCAGAGTGTGAGAGCTCTAGTAGTGCAGAAAATTCTTTAGTGAATGAAGAAGTTGGGGGTGTTAAGCAGTTTGATGAACAAACAGTAGWTGAAGATAATGAAGATGATGAAGAAGAGTTAATTGAAGAAAGAAATTGGGGGTTCAAATGGGAATTATTCAAGGGTTTAGTTGTGTTTTTTGCTTGGCTTTTCTGTAGTGTGTTTATTGCATCAGTGAATTCTCCTGCAACTTATCAAAGTAGTGTAAGTGAGATCAAAATTGGGTATGAAAACTTTGATAACATTACTGTTAAGGTGGTTTCATTGTTGAACGTTCAATCTATGAATTGGGTTGATGCGTTTGGTAATGATAAGATTGAGCCAACTGATAGAATTGTGCCAAGTTCTAAAGAAAATCAAGTATCTGATGAGGATGAAAAGTTGGGATTTGACCTTGATTCTGAGGATGATTATGCAGAAGAAGATACTGTGAGTTTGGATGAAGCTAATCTGAAGGTACATATGAATGCTGATTATTATCAAATGGACAGTTTCAAAGATGATGTGGAAGAAATACCTGATTATGTTGAAAGAGTGAATGAGAATGGTGAAGTGGAAATTTTGATTTCTGGTAACAAATCTGAAAATGGGGTGAAAGAAATTGTGGCACCAATGATTGCTCCTGATCACATTGCGGTTAATKAAYAAGAACAGTTGGTTCAATTTGAAGAAAAGAGGAGTGATTTTGTGCCAAAAGCTAATGAGGATTTAGGAGTTGAGGCTGGAATTGATGCACAAGGTTCATCTAATGATATTGAACAGAAAAATAAGGATGATTTTGTGAAAGAAACAGCTGATTTTGAGTCAGAATTCAAGGTTGTTCCATCACAGAATGTGGCAGAAGTAGATGTTGATAAT
>SNQN01011774.1:0-17917 GCA_008642245.1 Bassia scoparia | reverse complement strand
TTTCCTAATAAATAAATATAAGAACCATCCTCCACCTTACTGTGATAAACATAGCAATCATAAGGACTCCTGTTGTAACCATGCTCCACCGTGAAACTGTCAAATCTCTTGTACCACTGTCGAGGCGACTGCTTAAGCCCATACAAGGACTTCTTCAAATGGCATGCATAAGTCTCCTTCCCAGAGGCAATGAACCCCTCAGGCTAACTCATATAGATATCCTCTTCTAGCTCGCCATGTAAAAACGCTGTTTTCACATCCATTTGCTCAAGTTCAAGATCATAATGTGCCACTATTGCTAGTAACACCCGAATAGAAGTATGACGAACCACTGGTGAGAAAATCTCATTGTAATCTACTCCTTCCTGCTGTCTAAAACCTTTCGCAACCAATCGAGCCTTGTATCTAACTGACTCCCCTTCTGAAGTACCCTCTTTCCTCTTGAAAACCCACTTGCACCCAATCAGTCTACGACCCCGTGGCAACTTCACAAGCACCCATGTCTTGTTCTTGTGAAGAGACTCCATCTCCTCACTCATAACAACTAACCACCTATCTGACTCAGCTCCAGAAACTGCTTCTTTGTAAGAAATTGGCTCAGGTGTCTCAATATTATCTGCAACATGCAATGCATAAGCTACCAACTCCTCTACACAACAGTTCTGACCAGGGACTCGTCGTCCCTCCATCTCCTCAATGAGTCTCTGCGGCTTCTTCCTCAGTCTTTTAGAACCAATATCCGCATCGTGGTCAGTTTTTGATTCACCTGTGTCAGTACCAACAGGCTCATCATCAACCTGACTAGTAATCACCGAATCCTGCTCCACCTGAATCTGCGTACCATCTGCAGGAGTAGATGATGGCTCGATCTCAAGCTCATCATCTCGAACTGTGCTATCATTCCTGTCACCTGCAGTTTTGTCAATAGATGCAAACATAGTATTTTCATCAAAAGTTACATCTRTACTAACAATAATGCGACTTTCTGATGGGGACCAAATTCTATATCCCTTAACACCATCTCCATATCCCATAAGACAACCCTTTCTGGCCCTCGGCTCAAGCTTACCATCATTGACATGATAATAAACAACACATCCGAAAACCCGCAACAGTGAATAATCAGCACTCCTTCCTNCGTAATATTGATATAGATATACGTATTCTACCTTGGGAGAGGAGATTATATACTTTAGGAAATTCGATCATTGCAATATAGTGTTTCAACTCTACAATTAATTTATATTCAAGAAATAGAATAATAATTGGTGAAACCCGAAACCTAGAACTACTTCTCATACTTGTTAGACTTTATTTTTAACGCTTTTAATTAGTTTAATTAATAATTTTCTCACTTGTTTTAATCGTCTAAATAATATTAGAGTTTCTTAAATTGTTACTTGATTAGACTTCCTTGTGGATACGATACCTTGCTCACCCTATATTTACAGTAATTGACCCGTACACTTGCGGTAGATTTAGACACGATCAACCTCAAAATCAAAACTCTAAAAGCTACATCCAAACACACCCTCAGCCCTCAGGGCATCTCCAATGGTAAGCTACAATACCTTGTAGCTTACCTTAATTTATTCTTTTTTTCAAGCTACAATGGTTTCAAGATAAAAGGTGTATTAATGGTAAGCTACTTTGTTTTGTAGTTTGCATCCAAAACATGTTTTTCTAAAAGATATTTTATAAATATATTTAATATTAAATATTGTTTGTATTGTCTATGATATTTTACAATAATTCCAAATCTTACTTTGCCTTGTATGAGTAAATATAACCTGAATCAAATAATATAAATATAAATATAAACAAATAAATAGACAAATAAATAAATTCAAAAGAATTAAATTTTTAAAGACATTAACAAAAAAATCATCTATAATTTTTTAGGAGGACATGTCAATAAAGTTTAGAATTTAGAATATGGCAACTATAATAGTTCTGTTATAACGAAAACGCCGAAATCAAACAAGCTGCAATAAACAAACAAATAAGACAACAACAAGAACACACAAGAATTTAACGAGGTTCACTATCAATGTGATATATAGCTACGTCCTCCAGGCCGGTATGAATGTGTTTCACTATGAAGATCAAACAAAATACAATGAGAGACTGGTAATTCTCCAAATAATTCACTCTCAAACGCTCTCAATGTGTTTTCCTCTCTTTGTGGCTTGAATAACAAAAAGAATAATAAGATATAAACCCTAGGTTTATATTTATACTAATACGAAGTCGGTTTGACGATTAGAGGCCCAAAAAAAAACGGACCCGGTCGGGTTTTGAGGCCCCCGACCGGGTACGCAACGAAGCCAAATGAGCCGAGCCAAAAAAAAAAGAAACCCGCCGGGTCTGGCCGGTCCACCCGACCGGTCCAGCACAAACCCGCCGGGGTTTGCTATTTCTCCGTTGCTCTTTCGAAAACCACTCGTAACTTGCCCCGCCCGGGGCTGCCCATACCCGCCCAGGTTTGTCACCACCCGCCCGTGTGCGAGACCTTCTTATTTCGTCGCATCAAATAGCTCTCCCGAGGACCCGGTTCGGGCTCTATATAATGCCAAACCACCGGATATCTGAACTTCAATCGTCCAAAATTTACTCCGTAATCCATCGTAAGCCTAGTAATACCAAGGCATACCCAAATTCCCACACAATCTCCACCCTTGATTGTATTCACCAACACTAGCTAAGGCCAAAACATAACAGCACCAAATACTACCAACCAACAAAATTCCAACCAAAATCCCGTCGGCAAGGATTGCCTCCACCTTGAGCACAACCTAAGGGTATCAATATGACTATCAATGTTCAACAAGTCCAAGCAATGTTTGAACTTGCGAACAGGAACCGGCTTTGTGAACATATCGGCTGGTTATCTAGCAGTACGAACCTTCTTCACCTCAATTCGCTTCCACTCCGGGTAAGGAAATGATTAACGACATCATATATGCTATCTGTTTCTATGATGAACCTGATCTTGCAAGAAAATAGTACTCAAACCTATCACAAGTAGACGTAGCACGATCATTGTGAATGCCCAAAACCACTAAACAAAGACTCGGCAACCAAATACCTCTTTCGCAGGCAGTAGTCAAAGCCATATACTCAGCTTCAGTTGTAGGACAACGTCACTGCAGTTTGCAAGTAGCTTTCCAACTAATCATGAACCTCCAAGAGTGTAAACATAAACTGTCAAGAGATCTTTCTAGTATCAAACATCACCTGCATTAATAGAATCACAATAACCAGACACCAAACATTGAGTCTCATTCCCATAAATGAGACAACATCTGCCGTTCCAACCAAATAGCGAAAAATTCGCTTCACACACTGCCAATGCTCCTTCTTAGGCGGAGACATAAACTACTAACAACATACAACAATGTGCAATTCAGGCCTAGTGCAAACTAGCATAACATCAAACTACCAACAACACTAGAATAAGGAACACTAGACATGTACTCCTTCTCTTCATCAAGAATTGAAGTATACATAGAAAAAGACGAGTGTTAGGAGCAATAGGAGTATCAATAGATTTTGCACTCTCATGCCAAACCTGTCAAGAATTCTCTGAATGTAGTTCTTTTGCGAAAGAGGAACAACTTCTTTGCTACGATCTCTATAAAATCGTCCATCCCCAAAATCTTCCGGGCTGCTCCTAAGTCTGTCATATCCAAATTCGGAACTCAAAAGCTCCTTCAGCTTGCGCACATTCGACATTTCCTTAGCTGCAATAAGCATGTCATCAACACTTAATAATAATAATAGGAAAATTTGTCAACAACTACCCATTTTTGTTCAACTTTGCCAAAACACTACCACTTTTTTTTTTTTTAAAACAACTTACCCACTTTTTTATACTATTGTTTGTGAACCACGACCCCAAGCAGTGTTTCGGGAAAAAAACCACCAAACCTCATGTGGGCCCCACAGCTTAGTTGTTTTTCGGCAAATTCTCACACCAAAAATTGGAAATTACCTAAATGCCCTCATTTTGTATTTTCTTTTTTTCTTTTTTCTTTCTTCTTTCTTCCTTCCTTCTTCTTTCTTTTTCCTTCTTTTCTTCTGACTTCTTTGCTGAATTTGCTGGAACGAAACATCAATACCACGCTCATCAGAGGCATTAAGCTCGGAGAATCATATTGTGGGAAACTGATTTCCATACAACTTCCTCGCAACGCCAATATAGTCGACGCTTCCCCGTTCCAGGAGGAAAATGCTGGGCAATTTTTCTCACTCGTCAACCTATCAACTGCTCCAAAAAACACATAATGAGAGAAATTAACAAAATTGAAAATCGCAAACTAACATCAGGCGAAAAGCGAGCTTAGAATTGAATTGAACAGGGATTACTGGTGTCGATGATGTCACCAGTGTGCTGGCGACGTCGGCGAGGGACTGAGGTGGTATTTTTCGATCCAAAGGCCGGTATTTTGCGTCGGTGAAACGACGACGTGTTGCTTTTTTAGTTGTTTGGTGGATGCGGATAGGGGTGGTATTGTTTTTCGGGTTCGTCGAACGTCCATGTAGAGAGATTGTTTCCGCTTGTATGAATGTTCGAGGTTTTTAAGTTTTTGTCGCAGGGAGAAACGATTGCTGAGGTTAGGCGTGGGAAATAGAGAGAGTGAAGTGGTTTATGTGGGGTGTGTCGTTTTGGGTAGGTAAGAGTAATAAGTGGGGCAATCTTGGGCATTTACATAAAACAGAGATGGATAAGTTCGCAAACCGGATTAACATTTAAGCACCGGTGAGATTAGTGGTTTTAAGCTCCAGAAACCAGATTAGGTCGTGGGTTCACAAGTTTTCATAAAAGCAACGGTAGTTGTTTTTTTAAAAAAAAAGTGGGTAGTTGTTTGCAAAGTTTGACAAAAAATGGGTAGTTGTTGACAAATTCCTAATAAATAATATAAGAACCATCCTCCACCTTACTGTGATAAACTAGCAATCATAAGACTCCGTTGTAACATGCTCACGAAAATAACATAAAGAATGAAATGTCAAATCTCTTGTACCACTGTCGAGGCGACTGCTAAGCCATACAAGGACTTCTTCAAATGGCATGCATAAGTCTCCTTCCCAGAGGCAATGAACCCCTCAGGCTAACTCATATAGATATCCTCTTCTAGCTCGCCATGTAAAAACGCTGTTTCACATCCATTTGCTCAAGTTCAAGATCATAATGTGCCACTATTGCTAGTAAACACCCGATAGAAGTATGACGAACCACTGGTGAGAAAAATCTCATTGTAATCTACTCCTTCTGCTGTCTAAAACCTTTCGCAACCAATCGAGCCCTTGTATTAACTGACTCCCTTCTGAAGTACCCTCTTCCTCCTTGAAAACCACTTGCACCAATTCAGGTCTACGCCCGTGGCAACTTCACAAGCACCCATGTCTTGTTCTTGTGAAGAGACTCCATCTCCTCACTCATAACAATAACCAACCTATCTGATCAGCTCCAAGAAACTGCTTCTTTTGTAAGAAATTGGCTCAGGTGTCTCATATTATTCTGCAACATGCAATGCATAAGCTACCAACTCCTCTACACAACAGTTCTGACCAGGGACTCTGCGTCCCTCCATTCTCTCAATGAGTCTCTGCGGCTTCTTCCTCAGTCTTTTAGAACCAATATCCGCATCAGTGGTCAGTTTTTTGATTCACCTGTGTCAGTACCAAACAGGCTCATCATCAACCTGACTAGTAATCACCGAATCCTGCTCCACCTGAATCGGCGTACCATCTGCAGGAGTAGATGATGGCTCGATCTCAAGCTTCATCATCTCGACTGTGCTATCATTTCCTGTCACTGCAGTTTGTCAATAGATGCAAAAACATAGTATTTCATCCAAAGTTACATCTCTACAACAAATAATGCGACTTTCTGATGGGGACCAATCTATATCCCTTAACACATCTCCATATCCCATAAGACAACCTTTCTTTGCCCTCGGCTCAAGCTTACTCATCATTGACATGGATATAAACAACAACATCCGAAAAACCCGCAACAGTGAATAATCAGCACTCTCTCCTGACCATTCTACAAGGTACTTGCAGCCATACTGTATGAGGAGCCACGATTCACCAGGATAGCAAGCTGTTTTCACAGCTTCCGGCCAATACCACCTAGTCAAACCTGCATCAAGAGCATACAGCGAGCTGCTCTAGCAAGGTCTTATTCAACCTCTCTGCAACCACCATTCTGCTAGTGGTGTCTTCCTAACGGTACGATGCCTTAAATCCTTCGTCCTGCAAAGATTGTTGAACTCATTCACAAACAAACTCAAGACCATTATCAGTTCGGAGACGCTTTAACCTTCTTGCAGTCTGATTCTCAACTAACACCTTCCAATGCTTGAAAGGTTTAAAGGCCTCTCTTTATGCTTGAGAACATAAAGCCATGTGTACTAGAGAAATCATCAATAAAAGTAACAAAATATCGATAACCCCAATACCCACATCACGAGACGACCCCAACAAATCAGAATGAATATAATCCAAAGTGGCTTTGTGACATGCAACCCTTTACCGAACTTGGCACGATGTTGCTACCAAACACAAAATTCACAAAAATCAAGGTTCTTCACCTTGTGACACCAAGAAGGCTAATTTAGATAATGTCTGCATACCACGCTCGCTCATATGACAACAGCCTCTTAATTGCATAGCTTTGGTCATCTCATCATGACCTTGTGGTTTAAAATGCTAGAACCAGTCGAATAGTACCATGTAAATAATACAAAGTACCTACCTTAGTACCTTTCAGTACTACCATCGAACCCTTTTCGACACAACAACTCCCCATCTGAACCTGAAAACGTAACCCTCTTGTCAAGAGTACCAAGAGAGATAAATTCTTCTTCAATTGAGGAACGTGCTAATGTTCACCAAAGTACGTATTTCCCATCAAACGTCTTAATCTTAATAGTTCCTCTACCCACAACCTTACAAGCATTTGTTACCCTATCATAAACCTCACACATCAAACGACTCGTAAGTAGAAACCATTCTGCGAACAGGACACATATGATAGGTACAACCAGAAACTAACACCAACGAATGAATCTGACATCCGCCCACTAACAGCTAAGGCCATGTCTGCTTCAAATCAACATCAGACGACTGTTGTAACTACGTTAGCATTGGACTTATTCTTAGGATTTTTTAGGACATTTATCTTTCAATGGCAGTCTTTACAAAGTGACAAGTATTCTTGGTCTTATTATTCTTATCTTAGAACTTTTCTTTTTTTAGAGTTTGAATATTTAGACCTGCCGACCGCAACTAACAACTAATCAGCCCTAAATCAATTTCCACTATCACTTAGTTGTCGCCATTTTGGCGCAACCCCAGTAAAAGTGCTGGACTTCACTTCTTCTAAGGTCACAGTTCTTCTACAACAACAAACGACTCAACAAAATTTCATAAGAAGAGGCAAAGAAAAAACCAACAAAATCAAAGCAGCATCCTCATCCTCAATCTTAACATCCAAATTTCTCAAGTCTAACAAAATAGTGTTAAGTTTATCTAGATGATCCCTTAYAGGCGTACCTGACTGCATTCGCAGAGAAAACAACCGTTGTTTCAACAACAGCTTGTTCGTGAGAGACTTTGTCATGTAAAGACTCTCCAATTTAGACCACAGACCAGCTGCTGAGTCCTCATCCGAGACTTCTGTGATCACATCATCTGCTAAACTCAGTAATATGGTGGACTGAGCCTTCTCCTCCATCGCCTCCAATTCCGCTGAGCTCAAGCCCTTTTCCAACAAATCCTTCGATGTTTCAATCAAAGGCTTCCAAATACCCTGTTGCTTTAACAAGGCTCTCATCTTGATCTGCCATAGGGCAAACGAATTCATACCCGTAAATTTTTCAATCTTCATGGTTGTTGAAGTCATCTCCCCAGATCGTAGATCCCGCTCTGATACCAAGTTTGTTATAACAGAAATGTCGAAATCAAACAAACTGCAATAAACAAACAAATAAGACAACAACAAGAACACACAAGAATTTAACGAGGTTCACTATCAATGTGATAGTTACGTCCTCCAGGCCAGTATAAATGTGTTTCACTATGAAGATCAAACAAAATACAATGAGAGACTGGTAATTCTCTCAAGAATTCACTCTCAAACGCTCTCAATGTGTTTTCCTCTCTTTGTAGCTTGAATAACAAAAAGAATAATAAGATATAAACCCTAGGTTTATATTTATACTAATACAAAGTCGGTTTGACGATTAGAGGCCAAAAAAGAACAGACCCGGTCGGGTTTTGAGGCCCCTGATCGGGTACGCAACGAAGCCAAACGAACCGAGCCAAAAAAAAGAAACCCGCCCGGGTTTCAGGACCCCCGACCGGGCCAACACAAACCCGCCGGGGTTTGCTCCTTCTCCGTTGCTCCTTCGAAAACCACTCGTAACTTGCCCCGCTCGGGGATGTGGTGACCCGCCCGGGTGTGAGACCTTCTTATTTCGTCGCGTTAAATAGCTCTCCCGAGACCCGGCCGGGGCCTTATAATACCCCGACCGGGTATGCTTCAATCGTCCAAAATTTACTCCGTAATCCATTGTAAGCCTTGGTAATACAAGGCATACCCAAATTCCCCACAAGTTCGATATATAAGGGAAGGGAGGTCGCGGTGGTGTCCCCTAAAATTACCACCCTACCCCCTTCCTTTGGCCCAAAATGAATACATGAATATTTTACGAAAATTCAAAATAACTGTCTAAAAAAATCAACAACAAAAAAATCAACTAACTACGACAATAAAGAAAATATTAATACACATATCTAAGATATTACTACATATTAAGCACAAAAATTGCTTAATATAAGTTGCACAATAATTCTAATCSCAATGCACAATTTAAATTGCACATTAAAAAAAATTGCAACACTGACAACCATTACGCTCAAAAATCTCACATCCAATTACAAACTCAAACTGAGAAAATTACACATCTCCGATTGTCACACTCCATTGCAACATCTTTGCATAACAATTCAATACGAAAAATTTCATGAAGTTAAATGACCTCTAATTTTTTACTTAAGGCATGTTTATCACATTATGCGTTAAATTTCACGAAGCTAAATGACTTACAATTATTTTCAGAATAATTTTAAACAAGAATCAACAAAATTAATATGCAATAATAACAATAAAGTTAAAATATAGTTAAGAATTTTTAAAGAAAATTGTTTGAAAATTTTGTTGGCATATTTTATTCCAGAAAAATTAGCAAATTTTAACAAATTTCAAGAAAACAATGAATTTTTTTAATTGTTTAAAAAATACTAACAAAATTAATATGCTTAAGAACACAAACATTGCAATGAAATACGGTCAAAATAAATAAGAGAAAGTGAACAACTCCCTATTATTTTTCTTCAATTAGATCACTGTATTGTTCACAATGACAAAATTTTTCTTTAAAAATATAAAAAATTGAAAAAAATGACACAAAAATTATTCGATAAAAAAGACTAGAAGGTCAAAATTTCTAGAACAATTATTTGTATGCTAGAAAAATCGCATGCATCGCGTGCATAAAAGGCTAGTATATATATAACCCAAGTTTTAATCATCAAAACTAACTAGTTTAAAAATTACTAAAAGTATTCAATGAGTTAAGAAAACAAATTCACTCAAAACACTCGTCCATATCCTAGGCCACTCACACAACGTGCGTTACTACCTTTAAGCCCTAGCGACTGCTCGCCAAGTAATGGGTCATTATAGGGTCAAGGTAATTCCACAAACACAAACTAATCTAATAACCTATAGTAAAGCAATCCCTACCTTTTCATATTTTTTTCCTCCCAAATTTCCTTCCCTTCCTCACCTTATTATTTATATTTATTGTTATTATTATTATTATTATTATAATATTACTATTTATATTTATTATTGCATAAAAATTATAACAAAACATTTAATTAAGGTTAACAATTGTACTTTGGATAAAACTTTAAACATTTATTAATTGATATACATATATAATTCTATTTATTATCACAAATAAAACATTATTATAAAATAATCACTTTTTAAAAAATTTAAATTCTGGTTTTATTTACGATATTTGTCTTTTATTTAAAAGTCAAGCATTTGCTCGGGTATTATCTACTTCCTCCGTATCAAAATAAACGCAACGATTTGACATAAAGTAGAGAGAAAAAGTGTCTAATCGTTGCGTTTATTTTGATACGGAGGAAGTAGTAATCAACAAAGTTGAGTACGAACAAGTCACAAGAACTAAACAAGTAATCAAGATTAATAAAATAAAAGGACTTAGGACTGTTAGGAGTCAATAAATAAAACATTCCAACATTATATATTATTCATTCTTTATCGCTAATAAGTAACCACTATTAAACGTACANTTTTGTTTTATAAATTATTATTACTAATTTTTAAAACATATGTTAAGTTATACATTCAATTAAATGTAATTATATCAAATAGGAGCCTAATTAAACAATGATTAATCATTATATGAACATATATACAAGAAAATCTGATACTCATCAAACTATAAATTTAATTTTCTAAAAAAGCAAGTCCAACATCAAACAATAATACAACATACAACATGACGATCGATTTTCTAAAAAAGTCCAACATCAAAAGAGGTTAATTCAATACCTTTTTGCAGCATAACATAACTCTTAATTTCCATAATCACTCATCTGCCAAAGCTACTCCCTCAAACGAATTTCATGGTCAACAACAATAATCTTACAAGACAGTCAATTGTTCATCACGAAATCAATAAATAACCCCAATAAATCACGACATAGGCTGGAAGGGTTCCCGAAAATGCTATACATTAATCCCAATTGTAAACCAATTGAACAATTACTAACAAATTACAACTTACATCAAATCAATTGTTGCTTCTGAAAAATTGAACAAAAATATGAGATGAAAAGAAACTCACTGCCAAAATGGGGAAACGTTAATGTAACAGACAATGCGAGTTCAATCTTTTGCAATTCAGATGAGATAATTGAAGATGAAAATGAGAAGAGATGAATGAAAATGGTGAAATAGCACTGATATTTTTTGGGGGGTTAGAGTGAGAATTGAGAATGGCAAAATTGACATAATTTTCAATACTCCAAGTAATACACTGCATAGAGCAGCGTATTATGAATTAGCTTATTGGGCTTCAATAAGCTCTTCAATACCCTATTTACCAAACACCAGAATTAGAGTATTGACCAGTGAATACTCTAAAATGGCTAAAATAAGGTCATTTACTTTTTTAAAAATCTTTTTTTTTGGCTTCTTATATGCAGCCTAAGGACTGTATATATCATAACCCATTTTATTACCTACCCCCACTAGGTAATAAAACTTGGGGAACATAGGCTATTTAATCCCATTCTCATTCCCACCTTAAAACCCATTTCCCATATGCCAAAAATTGAAATAAAAAAAATAGGGATTAATAATCCCATTCCCTATCTATAATCCTACGTACCCAACGCCCCGTGAAGGATTCATAAAAACACAAGAAATAAACATTCTTCTTCTATCCCTAGGGAAGGCCCCAATACTGTATAAGAGACATTACAATATCGCATTTCTGTAATAATTTATGTAATAATGACGACAATAAATTCCCAAAATGACATCATGCTAATTAATGAGATTGAGGGCAAAAGCCAAGAGAATAAGAAATTAAATTACATATTTAATCACCCAAAGAAGAACAGCACCAATATAATAATACAGGACAAGTAAAGGTCCAGGGAACATCTAGGCAAAACAAAAACAAAAACAAAAACAAAAATAAAAATAAAAATAGACTAGTAAATAACTTTTTATTTTTTTTTATGCAAAGCAGGCTTTAAATTAATTAACTAAAGAAGACAAATCTTCCAGATACAAGCTCACAATATCAGCATTAGGTTGCAAAGTAAAATAAACATCAAAGCTAATATTCAAATTACTCATAGCCTTTTTTGCCATTTGGTCTGCTAGTTTGTTCTTGCTCCTGCTGATATGCTGCGCTTTCCAGTTAGGATTAGACTCCAAAAGGGCCCTGCATTCCATCACAACATTAAAATTAGCATCCAAGATCTGATCAGCCATGGTGAGCCTTCTGACAACCTCATTGCAGTCAGTAAGAATTGTCCCAGCATGTTCTTTTCAAAGCCTCCCAAATAGCAGCTAACTACCCCATTAGTGGACCAGACACACTCCTCTTAGCTTGGACACCCCAAACCCATTCATCATTTTGTGTTCTCAAGACACCAGCCATCCCAGCAGCGAGTCCAACGCTTACAAACGAAGCATCAGTAAATAATAGGAGTCCTTGACTGTAATTCAGAGTGGATTGATCTGAGTAATTAGCCCAAAATTCCATTGATCTTGCACCCTACTATTGTCCCTGAAAAAATCAGTTTCATGCTCAGCTTTCTTATGACACTCATCAGCAGAGGTAGCAATATCTTGGAAGATAGCTTTGTTTCTTCTGATCCACATAAACCAAGTCACAAAGCCAAAGAAACAAGCCCATGGTTTCGCACCAGACTGCCCCTCMTTGGCTCTTAGATTCTCCTRRAACCAAAACTCAAATGGAGAGCTATAAAAATCCTGATTTACATTGCAAAGATCCCAGACCTCATGAGCCTTCCAACAGTCTCTCGGTACATATGCAACAGTTTRTGGAATTTCAGGACACCAATAACAGCAACAGGTGGTTAGGCATCCCCTTTGAGCRAATAATGCATCGTGTGGTAATCTGTCCCATACCACCAACCAAAAGTAAATAATGTTTATTAAACTGTTTCTACAACAACAGTTGCAACCGGCTAGCATACACAATTAGGTAATTTAASAGTGCAACTCTCCCTTGCRATAAATCACTTGAATACATGTTTCACTCCCCTTGTTAAGAATTTCATGAAAGACGACAARCGCTTGTTAGAAATGAGGTTTTGCATGGCATTCAACGACTTCGTTGGCGGTATCCTAGGTGTACTTATTGTGCACATATTCCGTGCAAATGACTGCGAACAAAGTGCATGCTCAAAGGGTATGAAAGGTTGTTCAGGATCTGGATTCATCCAATTTGACGGATACAATTTCTAGAATAAAAGACATTGATAAAAATTAGTAGGTTTTTACTTTGCAAAGGAGTTAAATAARAACATAAAAGGCACAAAAATCTACTTGTATGTTTTTTTACAAATGCAAACATACAAAAATCTATGTGAATATTGCAATGATCGCGAAAAATGTACACATCCCTTCAACTCTGCAACTCATCATAATCAAAATCAGCCCTTTGATGAGTAGAATAGTAGAACAAAACATGTTCTTTTTATAGTATATATACAAGTGTTGTGAATAGTTAGGTATCCRAGTTTCTTCTTGATTATGTTAAAAATGGTGAAATAATGACAAATTTGTTCAATCATCTGTTCCTGATATATCTCCCCAGTCCTCACCCACATACAAGTTATTTTTTGTTCCTAAAATATCCTACGTTATCTATTCATGGAGAATTCAAATATTAGTTATCCTTAACAAGTTTTAGAACACATCTTATCATGTCATGTAATGTTAGTCTATAAAACTTTGGCATGCAATTAAGAATCAAACAAAAACTTCCAGCAAAACTTTTCAATGACATTGAATTTAAAATTCAAGCATTAATTAACAAGCTTAGTAAACTACAAATAACATTTAAAATATGAGATAAAGAGAGAAGATAAATTACTTAATTTGCTTTTATATGCTTCGTGGGAGAGTGCATAATGAAATTCCAACCTTAAAATGCAATGACAATTTAGCTTCAAAGTATGTTTGGAGGGGCAAATAAAGTGCACGATAAATGGAGAGAAAAAGGAAGAGAGAATCAAGATAGCAAGCAGAAAAAATATATTGCAAGTAATAAAAGAAAAGTGTGCAACATGCGCTTTACAAGAAGGCATAAAGAGGGGAAATTCAAAGGTGAAACAATCAATCATCGGAAAGCAGACTTCTTCATGGGGGAAGTCACTTGTGGCATCTCAAGACAAAACACAAACATATGTTGGTACATCCCCACAATTCAACAACAAAAAATAATCCGAAACATCCACACAAAATGGCATTTTCCTTTCATCACCTTTTAAAATTCTTATGTTAAACAAATAAATGAAAAGGAAGAAGAGAGAGTCAATGTTTCTCACCTCTATGGGAAATAATTTACTAATTGCCAAAGGAAAATTAAACTCGGGAGCCCCTAACATGGATGATTTTTCTAATCTGCAAAGCCAGAAGGGATAATAGCATCAAAAACGGAGAAGTGGTCATAACATTATATGATTACCAAGATGTAGAATCTCAATACCTGTCTATGTGTAATTCATTGCGAGCATTCCTGACATCAAAGCCTTGAGCTTGTAAGAAGGTTGCAACTTCCATACCAGACTGCAAGATAAAGAAAGAATCATAATATAACAACAAGGATGGAATAAATAAACCAAGTGCATTTAATTTGGATTGGATTAACATCCAACAATTGAGATTATAATAACCGGAAAGAGAAATGTAAAGAGTGCATATAAAGGGTCATACACGTCTATTATGCTTGAMCGCAGCACACGCAACAAGATGAGAGGCGAACTTATCATATATATCAAGRAATTTGAGAGTCCCCTTCCATTTTGCAAATTCACTAGGAATGGTCATAGTCTCAGACCGTCCCTTGTTATCTTGCAGAAAATCCTTTATCTGTTTAAAGCTGTTAAAGAGAKGTTCGTCTTCTCCTTCAGATATGCGTAAAGGTAACAACTTGTCACCAGCCGCCAGCAGCAGAACAGCCACCTCAACCATGTTGCCCTCCTGGGCATAATTAAGGAATTCCTGTTGGAGTTCTGTTGTCCTAACTGCAAGCACTCTTATAGCATCCAGAACAGTATCACTCTACAAACGAAATCGAGCAAGTTGATGTATTTGAATCGAATTTGTTAAACCAAAACATCTATGATCTATACATCTAGGGTATTAACCTAACCTGTGAGTAAAGTTCGTTAAGAAGGCTGGCAGCAGAACACTCGGGCCAAGGCGATTGGATATTGCTGCAAGAAAAGGGCGATAAATCAGACATTCCGATATTCCATGTTGGATTATATAATAACGAGATAGGTAGGTACCTGATAGCCTGCAGTGCGACATTAAGTGGAAGGGGCTGTTCTAAGGAGTACATAGATTGACGGTGCGTGTAGTGAACCTCAGGGGCTCTGAAATCAGGGTCATAAAGTCCGGACTTAAGGAAATTATCCAACATATGATCATTGAGCCATAACGCAGCTTCGTGCAGAGCAGTCCAACCATCACGAGAGAATCCAAAATCAGTATCGAGTACCTCCTCCGTGTCTCGTTTAAGAACTAATTCAGCACATTTTACAGCTTCTCTTTCGATAATTACACGCCCAAAATCAGACACTGCATAAGGAGGCTCCAAATTGCGCAACTTTGGCGAATGAATCAATTCCTCAAATTCCTCAAAATTGTCAACCTGGATGGCTGACTGAATCCGCAAGTACACATCTACCGCATCAGCGGCCGATGTCGAATTCCGCTGCAACGATACATATCCACAAACAATTCATTCAATCAATCCCACATCTTACATACATACATATATACATACATACCTAAACATACATACATACTCCGTAAAGTTGATATGATTATTCACTCAAATTCACTAATCAATGCCGCTGAATCTTTATTCTACACACAACTAATGTTTTAAAAACAAATTAAATACCAACAAACCTCATCTGATTTCCTCCTTCGGTTACCAGTTACTTGCTTCTTTCCTAAACAATCAAAAACACTATCATCAAAATAAAGCCAATAGCAAATACTCGCATTTGGGAATCTCTGTTTCAAGGATCAATACTCTACACAACCTTAAAATGAAAACACCTAAAAAAACAAGGTGAAGAAAACTTAAAAGTACCGCCGCGCTTGCATTGCCAATTTGAGTCTCATACAATACTACAATTATATTGTACATTACACTTATCCACACAAGTACACAACCTACACCGCTACACACTTCAAGAGATCACTACCAAAGTTACAGTCATGTATATGCTAAAATTCCTACACAAATTTGTTAAAAATTAACTCAATGAATTCGAGAACTTGTGCAATCACATTCACCCAAAATTTGATTAACATGCAACAAATTAAACTAACCAATAATGAAGCTAATGAGTTATAAAATGTGTAAGATAAACATAAATTCAGTATTACTAGCATTGCGCTACAAAAATACTTGCATCAAAACCTAAGAATCAAGGGAATTATAAGTTTACTGAAGTCAGAAAAATCCAAACTCGTAATCCAAAAATCACCTTAAAATCTTAAGAAACTACCATCCCAGAATAAAAAAATAGAGTGACAGTAATTCATTAGCATAAGAAAAGGGTTGTATTACTGAATTACAGTCAGATGATTCTTCTGACCAAAGAATTTCATATACATAAAAAATCAAAGCAACCCAGAAATCAAACGCAAAACATCGAACAAAAACCCTTATAAAAATACGTTAAATACAATCAAAAATCGAACAAAAATAACCAGAAATCAAACCCAAAACACAAATAATGAAAACAGAAACCTAATTACACAATTCGAACTAAAACCTAATTACACAATTCGAACATAACAGTCACATTTTAAATTTCGAATTTAATTCTCGCTTTTCGAGTCAAACAAAACCCCAATTACATTCAAAAAAATCAAGTTTTCTATTCAAAATCATCATTTTCGAACTCAAACAAATACCCAACGAAAAACCAAAACATCATGCAATTCCAACTACAACTCAGACCAAAACTTAACCAAACTCCAACGTTAAAGCAATTATCTTACCTCGACGACGAACTCCACCGAAACCAGCCATTATTCGCCGTCTCGAAGTTCACGCTGCACCGTCTTCAACATCGTCTGATTGCTTTTACTGTAATTTTCTTTGGTTTTTGCTTTTCGAACTCAATTCACCGCAAGCAGTAAAAGCTAAAAGCAATTTGCTTTGCTTTTATCCCATTTTCCAATAATACCCTTACCTACTACCCCTGAAATTACTAAAGTAACCCGTGAGAGACCACACTTTGCCCAACATTAGTATGTGGTCTATCACGCCTCTAAGTATTATACCCAGTTACACCATATTAGTGTCCAATATAAAACTGACGGGGTGTTTGGCATGTGAGAATGGAAATTTGGGGAATATAGATTGGGAGTGAGAATGGGAATTAGAAGGTGGAAATTCAATAAATAGTCCATATTATTTGTTTGGCATTTCATTGGGAATAAGATTGAGGAATTTAAAATTTCATGTTTGGTATGTGGGATTAATATAAGGACTAAATTTAAAATTACTCTTTTACCCTTTTATAAGCGGTGTAGGATATTATATCAATTAATAGATTAGGTTATTTTAGTCTTTTCATTAAATAATCTCATTCCCACAATTTATTAGGAAAATGCTATATGCAGCCCTTAGGGCTGCATATAAGCATTAAATTCTTGCTTAAAATGGTAAGTATTTATATATTTATGTTAAAATTGCACAGAATTTGATGTCATAAATACTGGCCTTGTTTGGCAATCAGAGTATAGAGTTTAGAGTATGCTGATAGAGTATTTGCTTTTTACTCAAGGAATTTGACTGTTGATTTGACTAGATGATTTATAATTGTGTTTTGTAACAATTAGTTGATTAACAAAAGCTTATTTGTGTAAAATGACATATATGGGCATTTGACTTTTATAATATTTTTTTTCCTTTTATAAATTAAATTATAAGTTCAAATTTACCAATATTTTTTTCATGGGCAAATAAAATTAATTTAAAGTAATTAGAATCAAAGTTCCTTA
>SNQN01011773.1:0-13763 GCA_008642245.1 Bassia scoparia | reverse complement strand
TTAAACCTTTAGGCTAGCCATTTAGACCCTAATTATGTTTTATTAACCATTTTAATTGTAATTACTAACCTACCCCCTACTCTAATCAAAATTTCAATCAAACTARTGTAATTCTTATTTCTTTAATGCAGCCCTTCCTGAACTTGAACTTGAACCCTTCGACCCCCTACTTTGATGTTTTCTGACGGTGTCTTGGCGAGATCAGGGTGGGATGTCTTGGCGTCGACGGTGTCGAAGATGATGACTTTGGACTTCTTGGTGCCGAGGGTGAGGGTGTGCTAGGCGTGGTGGGCGAGGATGGTGAAGTTGGAGGGGAGGAATGCAATGGTGGAGGGGAAGGCTTTGGGTGGGGTCAGGTTCAGGAGCATCGAGAGTTCCAGGGGGCAGCAACGCCGGACGGTGAACGATTTTACGATGAATTGCCCGTCGAATTTGAGGCCTTTTACGGAGGTGTTGGGTTGGAAGGTGATGTTTGGGGCGGTGGTTGAGGCGGTGGTGGTAGGTTGTGGGGTGGGCGTGGAGGAGGGGGAGGATGTGGGGTGTTTGTGTTTGGGTTTTGTGTGAGAGTGGGTGGTCTTGGTGGTGGGGAGTTTGGGTGATGGTTGCATTTTTGTGGGAGCCAGGTTCAAGTTCAGGAAGGGCTGCATTGAAGAAATAAGAATTATAGTAGTTTGATTGAAATTTTGATTAGAGTAGGGGGGAGGTTAGTAATTACAATTAAAATGGTTAATAAAATATGATTAGGGTCTAAATGGCTAGCTTAAAGGCTTAGTTATGTCACTGCGTAGAATAAATAAAAACTTAATGCCATAGCGTAGAATAGAAAATTTTAGTATGTCACCGTATAGATTACGACAAAACTTAGGGCCACCYTGTAGAATTTCCCAAACATTCAAATTACACTCTTTCATATAGATCCATGGCTCCATGCTTAGTTTTTTCACACATAAACTCAAGGCTCTTCTAGGCTTAGAAGAATGGTTTTTTTTTCACGCAAGGCACACCCACCCCCAAAAAGCTCACAAGCCCTAATTCAAAACAGTAGAAYCTCCTTCAAATTAAGACTTTACCTCCATTTTACATGTTGATTTTGTAAATCCTATAGAATATCTAATTCAATTTCATTGTCATTGTTAAAAGTTAAACCTTCTAATTCAAAAGCATGATAGGTGGAGAGCCTTAATTCCAAAAACTTTATTTGTTGTGATCATAGCTTGTGATGGTGTTGCTAGAAAACGATTTCAGCACATAGTAGTGCTCGGTATCTTTTTTACATGTTTCATTGTTTTAATATATTACCTTATGTATAATTTAGTCCCCATAATTGGGGTCGATCAGCAAGAGGTTTAGAAAGGCTTTAATCAATTTTCTAGATAAATAAATCTTATTTTGTAGAGATTAGCACTAATAAAAACCAAAATCTTTTAAGAAAAATTAGGAGGCTCTGCCTATGAAAGGTGTGCCTTTGCATTGCGCCTTGAGTCCTAGGTCCAAGGGGCATCTTGTGCTTTTGAAGCTAAGGACATGAGTGTTGTTGGTTAAAGAAAACAATAATTAAGTAAGAAAGTTGGAGGAAAAATAGAGTGGTATACAGTGAGGTAGTTTGGCATGAGAGTAAACAATTTAACACTTTGTCTGTTTGCTCTCACTAAGATTAGAAAAAAAGAAAACATTGAAAAGCTTAAGACAAATAAATCTTCTGTAATATTGTTTCAGCTCTTAACCTCACTCTGTCTCCGTTTTTCCTATTCTTGACTCTTCTTAACAATGACAGGCAAGGAAAGTGGAATAGAAATTAGTTACGTTTGACGACAATTCATGATTCTAATCCAGTTCACAGATCTCGTATTATTGTTTATCACTAATCCAAAGTTACCACAAAATTTATTTCCATGTCAAAAAAGGATTAGATACTTGGTTTGTAGTACATCTAGCCAAATGTTAGACCCAAGATCAACTTAGAACTATGATAACCAAATTGATAAACAATAAACACCTAATTTAGTGAATTGAAATGAAAAGAAATCTAAGAAGGCAATTTGCCAAACCTAATTCAATACAAAATGCAGGCAATTTGCAAAATTTATTTCACCAGCAAACATCGTCTTTATGCCATGATGTGGAAAATATGAACAATAAGAGAACAGCACATGCTATTGTGTATGCATGTGAAAGTATTTCATTATAATTCATCGTGGCGTAAATTATTACACAAGTCAGCTATGAACTATCCATCTTTATAATTCACAATTCTAAAATCCTTAAATCAAAATCTATAACGTTATTTTACAAAAGGCAACCCATCATGATGATGCATGCATACAATAACTCACAGTCAACTTCATCCACTACTATAGCAAAAAGGACCAAGCCTATGTTATGTTCAACTTAAGCATTGTAGTAGTTATTGTTTTTTTAAAATACACATACAGATTAGAAAATTATAATCATATTAGAATAGAAAAGAAAAATTCAACACAGATGAGATCACAAAAATTTGACGGGACTGGACATAGCCAAAGAACACCAAAGCCATAACATATTTTTTTCTCAAGTGAAGACACATTTTTTTTTAGCCGTTGAAAAATTAATTAGAATCAACAAACATTGGCCGTTTTAGCCTTCAAGTAAGTTTAAATATGGGAATTAGGTTAAGTGAATCACGTTTTCACATAACATGCTTCACAATCCATACTAATTTGCAAGCCCACACTTGCCAAAACCATTGTTATATTATATTTCTTTGGGGAGAAAATAAAATAAAAATAAGAAATTAGGAACTATTAAAGCTTATATGTCAAATATATATGATAGACATTGACTTAGCAAAAAGCTAATAAGTCAATTATATGTGTTTGTGCAAACACCGATTTTGGTTCTCAAAATGTAAGTATGGCCTTTCGGGTCCGTTCCAGCCAATAAACTGGATGCCCATTTCTACTCAGGTCCCATATTAATATCGAGATATAAGCATGAATAAAACGACCAAGTGATGGTATTTAAACAATTTTACTCCGTGGCCATCCGTAATTATAATTCATTTTCTTCTTTCCATTGAAAAGTGACGCAAACCAAATCATCCAACCTATAAGAGTTTCAACAAATTATGTCAATCATTGAATCATTTATATTGATAAGTCTACAGACCAATATATTTAGGGTGAATGTGTATAATCTTTTTATCCCCACTTGCACTAAAACAAAGCATGCATCTACTTAATTGGAAAAAATAGTGAGGTCAAGAGTTATTAACATCAAAGCTATTGGGGAAAGCAAAAGACAAGGGAGACTCCAATATAATAGAAAGATGTCGTAACTATTGACTCCAATCATCAATTTGACAATCAGAAAAAAGGCTTGAACCAACAGTCCAAAACTAATTTAGGTTGTTGGTATGGAAGAGAATATCAATCAAGTAGTAGCTTTGAAAACAGGAGCCGACAAAGCTTGTTAGTTAAACTCAATGCAAAAAAAAATTAATAGTAAAGACAAAATTAAGTATTATTATCTCTCCCGGAACTTAACTGACCTACATCATACAATAATATGCAGCTCTTGGATATCCTTAGCACACATAAAACAATTAAAAAGTATACGTATATGAACCAAAGCACAAGTCAGCAAAAACGAAGTATACTCAAGGCGATCAACGCTCAATTAATCTCAAATGGGGTACTGAGGGAATTAGATTCATCCACTTCATCGATTAATATCTATTAGCAAATACATCACCAACAAACTTTAATTGGACAAAGACCAAAATACCTGGTTTAGTAGCGAAAATGCACTTCGGACTGGGTAGGGGTCATCCATAAACCCCACTGCACAAAGGCCCCCTCTATTGTAAGCATGCACCTTGTATTCTGACCACAAAAGAAAACAAACACAATTAGTCTGTGATCAACAAAAGCTAAACTCCGACTGCTACAAAACAACATTTATTTAAGCACTAATTAAATTGAATTTCCGAATAATGCTGGAAGTCTGGAACAACTAAAATATTGTCCAAATACCACTCAAAATAAAGTGATAATTGACTAAAATAACCATCGAAAATGAACTACAAGCCTACAACGGTTCGGCGGGGTTCGCACCAGTAACCACATAAAACATTGGCAACAGCAGTACTCATAAGCAAAGCACTATCCAACCCATAAAATTCATCGATTGCAAAGGAAGGCAATTTCAGCAGCATTTTTAACAAATTTAAATTCTTTCTTAGTTTTAATGCCACATTAACAAACTCAACGCAGAACCTTTTCGATCAAACAAAACTACAAATTGGCATAGCCCTAAAACATACCAAACTCAACTATCCAAAACTCCCAACAACAACAAAAAATACAATCACAACCAGAATACCAGATCACGATCATTCACAAATCACAATTATAACAAAATAATCAAAAAGTATAAGTAGCTTTACAAAACAATCATGATTACTTCAAGATTAGAGCAAAAATCAAAAACCCTAAAAATCGAAACAAAAACAAAATGAAAGATGAAAGATCAAACCTTCATGCGAAACAGATTGACGTTGTCCAGGAGGAGTACGTTTCGCAACAGTACGAGAAACGAAAACGATGAATTCACGAACGCTAGATCTCTGGAAAAAGCCGAATTGACTCACATCAGAAGCATTCGCTAAAATGATCGGATTTTCTTCGCTGGAACCGCATTTTAGGACTACAATTGCTGTGATCTTCATGCTTCAAASGCGTTGCAAAATTGGGGTTTTTTTTGCGTTATTATATGCTGTTTTTGGTTTTTCGGTCTCTTTACAGAAGAATTAGATCGTGCAATAGTTTGATAAATTTTGGAAGAAGATTCGTGTTGTGGGATGTCGTCGTTCAAAGAACGCTAATGATTGCCAACCCCAAAAGGGAATATATGAGTCGTGGCCTCGTGGGGACACTATGAGAAAAAACGAATGATGGAACGTCTGGGGGTAAATTTGTAAAAGGAAACTAGCTTCTAGCCCGTGCTAGACGACCTAGGCATGAAGTGACATTTTTAACTTACCATTTTTTTTAAGAGAGAATTTTTTAAACATTACATCTTTATGACGAATAGAAATAAGGATATTCTATAAAAAAATAGTCAAAAAAACCCTTACAATCCATACGAAGATGAAACAAATTCTCAACAAAATACAAACACCTTAAAACAGATTATAAATAAAATTTTAATCCAAAAGAAATCCTCAAGCATTCCAACGACCATACGAAAAAATACAAGAAATCCGACTTTATAAAATCAGCTAATAATACCCAAGGATGCTTAATACAAATAAAAAATGAAAAAATTGAAAAAATATTAAATCCTAACAAATAAGTTATGACAATATAATAACAGCAGAATCATACAGAAATATAAGAAAAGAATGGATAAGTCAGATATTAATTCAGGAATGATAAACTCCCACTTTTAATACTGCAGATATCGATTTAAAATAGCCTTTAATAAAAATCTCATCCGAATCAATACAATAATGTGAGTTCACTCTGATTACGGCATAACGTCCGCTGATGCGTAGTTGTCTGGGTGACATACTTTGTGATTTTCTGAATTTCTCCTACAAGATTGTGAAATCTACAATCTTCATTCTCCAACAACAGAAAACTCCCATAGGGAAGAAAAGAAAACTACATTCTCTCAAAATCTGACAAAAGGACGATTAATAAACCCAAAATTGGGATAAAACCTCGTATTAGCAGATAGAAAAACTCAAAAATTGGGAATAAAACTCTCATACACAAGAGATAGAAAAGACCAAATTGGGAATAAAACTCTAAATAAACGAGACATCAATTTTAAGGAGAATTAATAATGAACTAAACTAACAAAAACAAAGAATAGGAGAGAAAAATGGGGCTTACCACCATCAAAGAGATGATGGATAGCCCCAGACGAATAACAAAAGTAAAATTAGGGTTAAGGGGAGAGGTTTTTTTTAAGAGAGAGAAAACCAAAATTTGAAACTATGATCAATGATGAAATTTAAAATTGGAGAACTTTACATTGTATTTGTCGATTATAATCTAAACGAATATTAACATATATATTAGCTCTATGTTATTAATAAACTAATGTTAACAAACTTTTAATTTAATAAAGTATGTTGTACGGAAAGCGTTGTTCACGAGTAGGGTGTTACTGTTTAACTCATTCTAGTTTCCATTATATATATACATTTAAGTTCAAATTATTGGTGATAAATGAAAAGAAAATTTATAAATGAAATTCATGGAATTATAGTTTTTATGTAGAATTCAAAATATAATAAATAAACAAGATAGTATAAGGTGTGGCAAACCATGACAATCAAATTTGAAGAAAGGTTCTTCGTGTTCGATTCTAGTTGAGCATAATTTGTTTTGTTAATTGATAGACTAATTAAGCTTGAATGTTTATATAACGCTATAGAGCGCCACGTGGCACCTTTTACATTGAATGGCAACACCTTTTAATATATTTATAAGATAGAATAGATATTTTTCACTAATAAGGTTAAAAATGTAGAGCATGGTAAATAAGAGAACAACCACTTTAAACTAAATTAATACAACTTTTTTGATAAGACAATGTTCTAATGACCACACCTAGGGAGGGCTTCTTCCGGGCTCCTTTCTTGTCTTTTAATTATCAATCGCCAAATCTGCTACGGAGTTGTTTTGAGATGATTCGTCATCAGTAGTATAGCCTGTCATCATACTCCAAAGCTTGATAACGCATTAATGAGAATAGATTCAGACCTTAAAAGTAGGTTACCTTCCTTTGGTACATAAAACGTCGTGTTAGACAATCACCAATGATGAAAAGTTGAGAACTGTTTGGGTTTTGAATAACTATACAATTTAACACGAAATACTCATAACCCAAAAAGGATCTATACACATATAATAATGAATCATGAATTAAAGATTAATATCCTTTGATGCATGCTCCGAAAGCAATTCGATCAGGTGATGGATAAAGAATCTCAGATAAAGCCCTCTAATAGGCAAAGACAGCACCACCGACGAACCCTAAAGAAGAACAGTAACAACTTAAGATCACGAGCAAAGTGTATCACCTTCCACTTTTCTCTCATTCTGTTGAATATTAAAGATAGTAATAAAATGTTTTTGGATGATTGTTGTAATGCTCGCTTCCAAAGAAGATCGGTTCAAGGAGCTAGGCGAATGAATCTAGTCAGCAACTACCTTGTGAGAAGTAAGGAGCTAGGCTAAGTTAGCGTTAGCTAGCAATACGGCTAGGAAAGGGTAGTTGGAAAATATACGAGACATGATCAACATCAGGAAATAGAATATCTTAGCTCAATTAGGGTTTAGCTATTATAAAATACGAAATATAGAATAAGTCAGTAGAGATTCAATCTCAATTACTTGTACTGCTCTCTATTCATTTTCTAGAACTAAAAATATCACTACACTTGTAAAAGTCGATACACGAGCCTAATTCACGCCTATTTGTCTAAAACATCATAGTGGACTGGTGGCCTCAAACTTACCCGCATGATATTCTCCCGATTTACTGAATCTCAAGATGTTTCGCGTCACCATCATGTGTGTCTTTCTATTGACTTCGTACTTGTTATTGCTAGTAAATAATCTTGTTAAATGTCAGACCGCAATTAACCAATCTAGTTGCAGCTACTCGATCACAAGCTACTCGTTAGCCGTCTAGCTAAAAATCATAAACATTTTTGGCGCCCACCGTGGGGCTGCAGCTTGATTTGTTAAAAAAAAAATTCGGTGATGGGAGTATATACACCTACTGCTTATCTCTCGTTTGTATTTACACATCGCACAATTGAAATTTTGCTATGCGAATTTCTAAACGTAAATCCATAGAAACGGCACCCACGTAAACCCTAACCAAAAATTCCACTAAGCAATTTTTGACCTGTTTCAGTAGTTGGCCTCTTATAATGGGAGGACTCATAAGAATTAGGGATGGAGACCCAACAGCTCTCACGACCCTAAGCAAAGGTTGGGATGCCGAGCTTCGGGTAAACAGGCGTAGAAACAGTAACCTCAGAAATACTCTAACACATGCAAAGTTTGTCCTCAGGTGAAATTCGAAAGAGCGAGGAAGAAACTTTTTCTTCAGAGAAGACGAGCAAACAAGCCCGAGGATAGTGAGCAAGAGACTTCTGAAGGGGAGGAGCCCTTGAAAGAGAAGGAAAATCCGGATCCCTAATGCCAAGAGATAGCTAAAGTTATGAGGCCGATAATAACCGAATGAATGAGGATGCTAGTAAGCTCCTAGTGCCCCCTGTTCCGGTTGCCCATCAAGAAGGCTGCGAATGGTTAAATAAGCCCGTTCCGCATGTGTCAGATATTGCTAAGGGACTAAATCACTAAAAAAAGGTAGGTGTTGCTAACGCCTAGAGACTTGAACATGATGAGTACTACTAACACCACATGACATGGTAGCGTAGTACATACAGATGTCCTAATCCATCCATAGGAACTGAGAAGCTACATGTGTAATGTCAGTATTGTCGGATCAACAACTAGTCTGGCCCTACCAATATAGGTGGCATAATTCAACATAAAACCAGGTTCTATCCGCGAACTTTGCTAAAGTAATTAAAAATTCTATCTACAATTGCTAGCAACAGAGATGATAAGCTACCTGGCATTTGTACCTTTGTCGCCTCCAGAAACCTGAGAGAGACACTATGCAAGTACCTAGATAGATATCAGTTCTAAAATGATTACTATTGAAAAACCTTTTGGTGCATCTACCAACCATAAAAGGCATTCAGAAGACGACAACTCCCCCAATCTAGATTGTACTTGAACGGACAGGTAACCCTGCACGACGTATTGCCGATGTGCAGACGAAGAGCTAGAGTTGAGATCGGTGGAGAGGATGGAGCTGTCGTGTAACACAGGTGTGAAACAACGTAGCCACTAGTACAGATAATTGGTTCTTTGGGCCTAGCCCGCAAGGATTTCTTTTGGTGTGAGCTGTTTACTTTTAAACACACCAAAAGGACTCTACTAGGTTGATGGTATAAATCTACATATATATAGTCGAGAAATCTGTTCTAGAAACTCAACTTCGATGTGGATGGAACCCTGTTCCCTGTCATCACCCTTGAAAGGGAGCCTGCGTCCACAGCAGAAGACAGAAACACCGGAATGGCCCTGGCTCTGATAACCCAGGGATCTGTAAGCTTACCTTGGTGTGACAAGGAGCCCATAGTCAGAAATTTGGTGCCTCTTTGGGCCTAGTCGTGTTCGCCAGTGCCTCGAGGGGGACGCAGGGGCCGCTTTCAAGGTGGGTGACAGGGAGATAGAGTTCCATCCCACCAACTCGGAAAGTCGAAGGAGACGAAGTCTATTATCAATAGAGTAGCATTGATAAGACCACATTCAACCTAAGTAGAGGCCTTTGGGTGGGTATCAAGCCACACGCAAAAGCAAATCGCTTGCGGGCTAGCCCAAAGAGGATAATACTCTTTTACCTAGTGGGATCCTCCTGTCTACACCTAGGGTGTACAGATGGGTCATCAAGAGCCAGGGGCCCATTCCGGATGTGTGCTGTCGTGCCCTTTCGAGGACTGCAGGCTCCCTTTCATAGGGTGGTGATAGGGGATGAGTTCATCCACATCGGAAGTTGGGAGAACGAAGTCTACTATATAGAGTAGAATTGATCACCTCCTCAACCTAGTAGACGGCCTTTGGGGTGGCGTGGGGTAACAAGCTCACACCAAATAAGCAATTCCTGTGGGCTAGGCTCAAAGAGCGACAATATCTAACTAGGGGCTCCTGTTCACACCAAGGGGATGTTTCATAGTCAAGGAAGGTCTAGCTGCTCCTGTTGAGAGCATGTCTTTCCCCCGAGGTGAAATGTAGGTCGCAGAGATAACGACTAGGTACCATCCATTACCAACAGAGGAGCCATGAAACTGGAAGAGAACAGTAAAGCAGGTAAGCAACCTGTGAATAATCCCAGATGTATCTAGCTACTGTTTTACTAGTTAGACTGTCGCAGGTGTGGTGGATCTATGGACTAAGTTGGATACACGTGTTAGTGGACCTTCAAAATCCTTAACGCCTGATAGCTAGAAAGAATCGCCTCGAAGTGGTGTACGCTAACACCAACGATCGTCGGTTCACAACCATAGAGGAGTGCCATGGCCCTATAAAATAAGAAAGGTGGCCTGGCTCATATATAAGCGCAAGGGTCAACATAGACAACCTGCTGAGCGAAAAGGTAAGCGAAATATTGATAATTATGGAACATATCTACAATTAGTTTTTTGAATAATGATAGATAGGTAAGAAAGAAGCTCCGGGGCCTGCTTCCTCCTGGCGACCCCAATCGTGTACGGGTATCCAGGTAATACAGAGTGGAGAGACTATGCGAAGAGGACTAATACGGAGCGGCCAAAAGGTTGCCCGGTCCTATCCACGTGGTGATCCTTGCTATCCAGGTCTTGACCTGGATAAAGCATGCTAGTTTCATGATTATGGCACCTTCGGGACGAAGTGAGCTCGGGAACCACCACTGACGGACTAGTAATCATTCTTTTAACCATAGCTAACTACGCGTGGGAGATTAAAAGAAGTTTGATCGATAATTGGAGTTTGCTAATGGTGATCATTAGAGTGCTAGAAAGCAATGGGTTTGGGCAGGATAAAGAGATTGTCATAAGAAGTCACTGTCCTAATAGAGTTCAGTGAAGAACGAACATACATCAGGAAGGAATCACCGCTACCTCGTAATGCCAAGGGAAGTAACCTCCCAACCAGGTTAGTGTGAAATTGATTGTCCTTTCAGCTATAATGTTATAGTTATGGGTACCCCTTGGATCCATAAGAATGAAGGCGTTACCCTCTACTTTCAACCTAAGTTTCTTATAAGTTCCACTAGCGAGGGTGTTGGGCAAGAAATGAAAGGGGCGATCAGAAGGTACGCGAGAGTGCTATAGCATAATGATGGGAAGTCGAAGAAAGATTCCATCTAGCAATTACAATACTAGATCTATGAACTGCGAAGCTCAACGCGAACCCCAGGATCTAGATAAGTGGTGCTGGACACAGCCAATGTCTGAGCAAACTGTGTTCAGAGCAGCTAGCTTAGAGCGCAGATAGAAAAAGGTAAAATGATTGAATTTCTAAAGAAGATAAGGATTGTTTCCGCTTGGTCCACGAGGACATGCACAAGTATAAACCTAGATCTCATCACTCACCAGCTAAACGTGGACCCCTACATCAAGCATAAAGTAGAAAAGGAGGAAGTTCGCCCCCAGAGCGTTACTAAAGATATAAAGAGAAGAGGGTAGCTAACTACTAGAATGCGGTAATATACGAGAAGTCATCTTACACAGATTGGTTAGTGTAGATACCTACATTTGTCCTACGCCAGAAACGGCCAATGAATAAGACACTCCTCGCAACGCACTACAGTCAACATCGAGAGAGCTAGGAACTGAAGGGCCCTAAAAAAGGCAGATTCCCTTGCAAGGACACCTCTTCCAGGTATTTCACTCGAAAAAGTAATTGTTTTTAATTTTTCAAATAATTTTAACGTCATTTTTAAAACATTGTTTCTAGAAATTTTTCGGATTTTTTCTAAGTATTATTTGCAATTTTCGGAATTTTCAGCAATTAATTATTTTTTGAGATATGTTAAGTTAAATATGTAAAACAATTCAAAATTCCGAAATTTTTGACAGCAACGCAACTAGTTTTCACAAGGATTTTACATATTTTTTCCAATAACCAATTTATGGTTTAATATTTCTCTAATTTCTTAAGCAAAAACGCAAAACCGGCAAGCGGAGACACCTCGGGATAATAGTTTGGGCCTCGAGACAACGCTTCCGAGGAAGCCAAATATCTGCCGAGCATCGCAATAATACTCAGCGTCAATTCGCAATAATACTCAAGCCGTGATGTAATATAAATTCGTATATTTTAAATCGATTATATTACGATATAATTTCATTACAAATCTCACAATCGAGGTAGCAATCAAATATCGCAATAGTATCAGCTCGCAATCGAAAGTAAATATCAAGCGTGATTGTAATAAAATGGCGAGTACATATTTGTGCGATTTATTACGAATTATTTCATTCGCAAACACGCATTCGTGGCAAGAAATCGGCCGAAATCAGGATGTGCTGGGGCCACAATTGCCTAGCAAGCTTGGGCACAATTACGCCAAGTTTGGACATCCTACCTCTTAATTTTGGCGATTTTCGACCTTTCCTATAAAAGGAAGGTCCTTAATCATTTGCATGACTTTACTACTGCGCCTCTCATGAGGCTTGGGTCGACTCTATCCTCTCTCATCTCTATCTCCCTCACTATGTCGTCAACCCGCTTTCATCTCATTTCTCTATAAAACATCATCCACAAGACACTCTCACAAACACACTTAAACACATTACAAACACATCCTAAAACACATTCAAGACTCTTGCAAACAATCTAGGAGTTTTCAAGGGTTCTAAAGGTTCGAGTTCAAGGTTGCCTAGGTCCGAAGCTACGTCCTTGGTTTTCGTTCATCGGTGTTGCAGGTAGTTGAGCAAGTTCAATTCTAAACCCTTTTGCATGCTTGTTTAAGAATTCGACTTTCTATGTAATTTGATTAATATTATTACACAAAACAATTTCAACAATTAAATGTAAAAGCAACCCTTAGGCATAACTTTAAATTCCTGTACAAGTTTTGCATGCTTGTTTACACTATAATATGCTTTAACAAAGACTTGTAAATTTCGTGTTTCACCGCCTAATAAGATATACTATGCGACCACCGGCCATTAAAGGCTTCTTTAGATTTTAGGAAGTTAAAACAACCACATGCCAATACACAAAACTAGACTATTAATATTTTTGCATAGTATACTGTAAAACAACAATCGGACGCCTATAATCTTTGCCATGCTTAGGGTTTAAAAACGGAAAGCCTGATGTTGTTTCGTCTTCGCATGAACTCGGCAATAACTGAGTAGCAGTATCATATGCAAAAGGCTGGCTAGATTGTGCGAGGGTGGGGGTCGTTGTGCAGTACTACAACCTTATGCTTGTCCCTACATCGCAGACGTTAAGGTGCACTTCCTAGACATGGAGTCCATTCGCTTGTATGCTTTATGAATTATAAGCAAAGCTTAAAACGGGTTTCCACATCTCCAAAAAGAAGTGCGGTGGCGACTTCCTTTGCTGCATTTCGTAGTATACAACACACTACTGCCAGACATACTCACAATATGTAAAGCAAGAATCAATTTCTATTAAACAAATCACCGAAGTCGCCCTTCAATTGTAACTCCCCCCGGAGCAGAGGGACCAGGACCCCGAGTCCGGCCGGTGACGCCCGGCCGCCATTACGATTTTCTGGGCGAGCTCATTGGGGAATTCACGTAAAGCTATTATCTTTAGTGATGTGTTCGGGAAATACTCGAATTGTTTATGGCGGCTTTCTTATGCATTGTCCAGCGTCCTTAAGACGGCATTGTGTTGATCTACCAGCATCCTGCATTAATCGGAACTTCCTTTGGTCGTTGGCACTAAGTTTCCGTTTTCCTAGGCATCACAACTCAATATAATGTGTCTAGAATCACTTGAGACAAGAAGCGCGCGGAATCGCTTAAGATTGGGATGGTGCACACGTATGTACTAACTCTTACTTGATGCCATAGCCCCAACCATGACGCGCGACTAGCCGTCACTACTCAAGTCGTAATGGTTTAGACCTCCTTTGATAATCAATCGGGATGGATGTATAGGCGT
>SNQN01011772.1:0-17927 GCA_008642245.1 Bassia scoparia | reverse complement strand
ATTTGGTTAATTGAGGATGTGGTTTGTGTCTGATTTGGGTTGGTAGTAAAGGTGGTAGGTTTCTGTTGATATTAGGAGTGGTTCTTGGAAATGCAGAAAAAGATGAGAGTGGTTTATTAGTTTTAGAAGTAGCCTGTAAAGCTTCTTCTTGTAGCCTGGCATACTCAACTGCCCCAGCAATGGATGTGGGTTTGAAAGCTCTTACAAAGGGCTTGAGAGTGGTTTTAATCCAGCAATAAAGCTATCAAGAAATAAGAGATCAGGTAAGTAATGACTTTGTTGCAACATAACAGCCTAATATGCTCAAATCATCAATATATGCTTCTAATGAATCAACTTGCTGCAACCTATTTAACCTCTCCACCACATTATAACCAATTTCATCCTTAAATCTTGTAGTGACATCAAGAACAAAATCAGTCCAATCAACATCATGCCTAATTGCCAATAGCTAGAAACCCAATTCTCTGCTTATCAATCATATTCAAACATGCAAGATCAACCTTCTGATTTTCAGCAATATTACACAAGCTAAAGTACTTGTTGCATTCTTAATCCACATCCTAACATGTATACCATCGAATTAGGGAATTCCAGTTTAGGACATAACCTGACAATCGATTTCTTGGATTTGGATGCCTAGGACCTCATCATCGAATTTGGAGATTCCATCTCATTGTGCCTTAATCGCTCCCCCAAATCATTCAATTGCTGAAGAATTGTCGCTTGAAAATCGCGATTCTGCTGACTCTCCCTTTCCAATTGACGTTCCAAAGCACGAATTTGATCCTCCATTGCTGCCACACGACGCGTAACAGCAGGCGCCAGAATTTAAACAAAATGGTGCGCAAAAATGGTGGAAAAAGATGAACAAGTGAGTGGGAGATTGAATCAAACAGTTGTTGAACAAGAACGAGGAAGAAGAAGATATCAAAGTTGTGGCAGGGAATTGGCTCTGATACCAATGTAACAGTTGAGGCAACCTCGAACTGAAACAGAGCATCAAAATTGATAGGGATAACAATGGTGAGGCAACCTCACAGTAACAATGCAAAGCAGAGTAAGAGAGAGAGAGAGAAGGAGAGGAGAGAGAAAAGAGAGGCTGTATATTATTCATAATGTGTGTGATTACAGTAATTGTATTTATACATGAAAATATCACTTCATCTAACAACCTCAATTTACAGTTATAACTAACTCTTCTAACAGAATTAGTTATGCAATTATAAGGCCTAAACAGCATTCTACACCCCTAGACCATTTAGGTTCAGAAGCCCACAACAATTGATGCAAAAAAGATAGAGAAAATAAATAGAGTTAGGGGAAGAGTTTAAGATGAATGCTTGCTATAACAATGTCAAAGATTATTTCAAAATGTTCACTAAGAACTAATTAAGAATGATTAATGTACAATAAGTACTAGTAAGATTATATTATTAATCAATTAATCAAAAGCATKGGAAGGCAGATGATTATGCAATGCATTGCCAATAGGCTTATCGTCGTCACACTTTACAACAATGTCATCTCCAGGCCTAAACTCTTTAAAATGAGCTACCCTCCCAAGCTCCTCAACCTCCTCAATGATATGATCCAACCTAGCAACGGTCTCCACTAACAGTGATGCAAAGGCTGCGAATGGCAGTGCCTCAGCGAACTCCAAGCTTGTGATGGCAATCTTGCTCAACGTCGGCCTCAACATTCTTCTCTCCCCACCACCTTCCTTCTCCTTAGCACTAGCTGCCTTTGGATCTCTCTTAGCCTTCCAATCAAGTAAGGCTGAAGAGTCGGTCTTAAAACTTGAAATGGCGACATTGGTTGGGGCAGTGGTTTTGTGTTTTTTGAGGCTATTGTTGGCAGCAGCTTGTAAGGCAAGAAAGTTGGATGGAGGAGTGGGGTGGTTTTTATCTAGAGTGGGATTGAGAAAGAGTCGAGGTTGGGATTTTAAGGCGGTGTCAAGTTCTTGTAATGTTTCGTGTAGGTGGTCTGAAAGTATTGATGGAGAGCAATGGCGCTTGTTTTTTATGCTGTCTGCAAGTTCTCTAAGAACTTTTGACACTTCTGCAGCTATCCTAATGCAGGGTTCCTTAAACAATGCTCGTACTGCTTTTGGAGTCTGCACATTTGAGGACAGGAAAACCGAAAACATTGCTCAAATTGCTAAGAAAAACTTCAAATATATTAGCATTCAGATTATGAAGATTGACAAAAAAAAAAAGAGCAAAAGCTGCATAAATAGAAAAGTACACTCAATATATTTTGCCTGATATGTATTGGCCCTTATTCGACATAATTTCCTTCAAGTYTATTCTTTCGAAGGACAACAATAGATGATTGAAGTGTAACTTCCATTACCTGAATTTCAGTCTGCAAACAGCCATGCAGGGCAACAACAGTATAGCCAAAGTGACGAAGGACTGCTCCCACCTTAACATACTGCTTCCATGGGAACCTGAAACAGGATGCCACCCGAGGCTCCCAGCTTGCATATGATGCCTGAAACAATCAAGGTTTATTTTAGCCAACTATTTAACTTAAGAAAGTAAACAGGCCCTGTGTACTGGGAAAAAAATTGAAGTCACAATATCAAACATTATGGTGATAAGAAATATTAAGCAGTATTTAAATACTTACCAGGGTCTCATCTACAGATTTTGAATCTAAAACCGCCTTATAAATGGGATCATCAGACAAATTTACTACCTCAGCTTCTGCATTGGAGTCACTGAAGTATTGTTGGACACATGCTGCATTACATACATTATACATTTAGTRCCAGAGTTTGTAAGTTCCTTGACATTTGCTAATATTATATGACCCARATAAAATTTTAAAAAWGGATCCTAAATTCCTAATTAATGTTAGCTGTGAATTGATAAAAGAGGTACGATATATGATGCAGCGATCATGCAGATCAAATGATTGCCTCAAAGCTTGACTTCCATTCATATAATTCATGTGAGGTGGTTGTCACTTTACCAAAAGTGACTGGAAATCTTTGGTCACTTTCACAAGTCATGGAGCATTGTCTCCGTTCCATGGCTTGAATTCGACCTCAAATGACCGAATCATTTATGAGTATCACGCTACTACAAGGTGTGATAAATTATAGGGTTGCTTTCTCATCATTACTAGTTAACTTAGGATGAATAATGATGTAGACTTGATTAACTGTTTCTGACTACTCATAAAATAATAGAATTGATTTGTTGCACATCATAAGCTCTTTGTTTGCTTTACCTTCAATAGACCTAGAAAGGCCTTCAAGTTTGGAGACAGTAGAGTTATGCAGATCTTCCCCTGACCAATAAGGAAAAACCACGAAACTCATCAGGAGGCAGATCCCACAGCCAATGACAATGGTATAGAGCCGCTGTTTTGCTATATGTATCACATCATTGACACGATAACTGGACACCGTGATCAAGTTGAATGTCAACAAAAAAATCACCACCCCATAGTCATAGTTCTTCTTTATGTATGGGAAGAATCTTATATATGTAGCTGATGTTCCTGCCAAATTCAAAAATAGAGCAATAAACTGTCATTTTTTTCAGTAAACTTGATAAGATTAACTAGAATTCTTTGTGATATACAAGTATACAACCCACCTATAAAAAACACAGCAAATCCGATGAAGATAGCTCGAAAGACATGGGTGGATTTATTGGCAACAAACTCAATGAAAAATGCCAATGATCCTGCCAAGACTGTACCAAGTCCTCTGTTCAATCCCTTGCATAATGTTGCCCCTACATCAACCATTTCAACAAGTATAGAATTTAATAAATAACAGAAAAGGCAGCTTAACACTTGCATTTTGACATCTGAAAACTCAAAACAGTGCTATAAAACCAGCAAAAAAAAAAAATTACTTACCAGCAGTAAACTCAAGCACAACCACAACAGTCATGACAGCCCAAATAGCATTCTCACCAATGCCATTAAACAAGGGCTCCAGAAGGTACAGCAGCGACACCAATGTCAATGACAACCCGACTTTGAAAGCATGAATCACCCTTCTTGGGTCCTCCCGACCCACATTCTTAAATGTTCTGCATACCARAACCGCATACTTCCACAMCCTTTCTTTGTAAACCCCTAGCTTAGCACCCTTCTCAGCCACCCATTCTTTCGCTTGGCTCGAAACAGAATCCTTTGCATTAGCTTCCATGCTTGCAAACCCAATACACAGCTCCTCATCAAATGTGCATACWWTGCTCCCTATGAGCTATTTATTTTAGTGTGACAAATTTTTAACCAATATGGCTTATAAAGTTATTAAGGTTCTGCTTAATTAGCTCTTAACTTAGTATTAAAAATGATGATTATGGGATAAAGGCACCCTGATAAATCAGTAATCACAGAAGGAGCAATATAAAGCGTTGTATGGCTGACAAATTTAAATGGGAGGCTGGTGGACTAGAGAGTTTTTAGAAGTTCTGGAAATTTAATGAATGTCACAAAGTTCAAATATTAGGATTTAGGAGAGCTGGTGTTACTTTTTGTGAACAAAAGAGTAATAAAATGCTTCTCTCTCTCATATTCACATGCCTTCCGTTAAAGCTATGTTATGGATTGAAGGAAAGTCAAATACTAGAAGAAAACAAATTTTGCTCTACCAATTTTTTTTAAAAAGAGTTATATATATACGACACGYTTTTGTCTAATTAATAGTCTAATAAAATTCGTCTCATGCAATATTCTTTTCCTTATATTTTGCTTATGTTTCATAATTAAGCTGGGATATATTATGAAAAAAATATGTAAATATTTTGCGAMTAACTGATTACCATGTATTGYATTGATGAAGAAAAATAAGATAAAWTTTTTGTATTTGGTGAAAATCTGACAATCACAAAGTGCCCTCCAACCAAATTACAAAACATRATTTGTACTTATTAAATTACTATACAGTATTATATAGTTGTATATCCTAATAAAATGTAAATTAATTTGTTAATTTTTGAAACAACCATAAAAAATTATTAATCTAAAAAGCAAGCAGAAGTATTCTTACGTGCATTAAAAATACAACTACAGTGATGCAAGTTTCACGAGTAACGCACAGTGGCCCGACCCTCCATAATTCCCATGAAAAAACAAAGGAAACGAAGTCAACGTTTTCAGTTGTAATTTCGCTTACTTTCCAGCATTTCTCATTTACCAAACTATTACTATGTATGTTGAGTCGTCAATCATTATAAGTTTATAACAGAAGCCAATAAATTGCCATCTGTCAAAGCAGTAGATCAGCCATGTGGCAGTTCAAGAGCATTGCGAAAAATAATGAAATACTCCCTCTGTCTTTTATAACTTGTTGCATTTAACCTGAAAAACTCTTCCAAACCCTGTTCCAGTGCTTAACCAACATTTTTCCGAAGACAATGGAGCTGAGRGTCCGGAGGAGAGTCAGCCATTTAATCTTGTGAACTAATCAAGACCGAAATCGGAAAGAGACATATGAACCAACAAAGCAACTGCATTGCTTAAAGATTTCTGCAAGGAACCTCTCGAGCCAGTGCAACACCCAACACCTGTTTCTGGGTTATTACTGACTGTAGTAGCTACTACACCTGAGTCCTGACAATAACTTATAGGCAATTAGAGACTAGTATAATAGGAGAATAGATCAGAAACCCATCATCAGCACAAAATATCGAGATCAGAAACCCATCATCAACACAAAATATTGAAAAGATCTCCATAGCAAATTATTGCCCCTCCACCGGACCACCACCACGCACAAAACTGAATACTGACAGAAACCCAGCAATTCACCATCAAAGTATAAACATAAAGTTTCCCATGTAATATCTATAGAAACAACAGAGTTCTAATATGTAGTATATATGTACTATGTCAAAATCACCTTCTTGGTGACTTATTTTATAATAGTATCAATTCCATACTTCTATACTTTGAAATCAGAARCACATAACAAAATTAGTTCACCCCCTTCTCTTTCCTTATTTACATACAGCTTGTTGGAAGCAGTTGCACACTCCCCTGCAAAGTTCTTCGATGGGCTGTAAAGAATTCTCGGTGCAAACCATGATGATTGTCTATGAGCTGGCACCATAAACACGGATTCTCTGTTCAATAGGACAGCGACAACAGGGACAAGTGGCTTTGCCCTTCTTTCCATAATCATCGCCGCAGCTAGCACACATTACTTGATGTGCACAAGGCAAAAACACGACGGAGACTTCCTCTTTCATGCAGACCAGACACACTCTCTCTGTCCCCTCTTCCTTGTCAGGTTCATCCAATTCCCCTTGATTATATGCTGCTTCAGGGCTTCCTGCTACAAAAGCATCAGTTGTATCATGTGGCTCAAAAACCTGCGCATTTGCTCTAAGTCGAGCCAGTTCCTGCTCAAGCCTTTGGAGATCATCCTTGTTACGCTGGAAGTCTATTTCTATCCTCAGGCGCAAAGCTTCAATCTTTCTCTTGTTGTTGCTCTCAGTTGCTTCCTTAGAACGTCTTTCTTCCTCCACCTGAGTCATCGCAACCTCCTTTTCCTTCACAATTCTCTTCCACTTTGCCTGTCAAGATATTCCTTCAGTTAGTCCATATGTTCATTTAACCTACATATAGCTGAAAGGGTAACACTGTAACTTGAACAATTTAGCCATATAAGCATGAATGCAGCCCCTTGCAACATTTTCTTCCCCTCTTACTCAGTTCGCTTCCTTTCACTTCTTTCCTAGATCAATTATGATAAACGAACTTACATAATATCTGGAGACCATATACCAGAAAAACACAAATCACGTATCTCCAAAAATCTAAATGAAATCATGCCAATCCATATATAGCAAGAGAGAGTATCTTTTCTTTTAAAATTGAACTAAAATGAACACTGAGTACTTCTTATGAAAGGAGATGCCTAAGAGATACAGTCATCAATCATCATATGATCAGATTGCTCCTTTCAATAATTAGAAAGAAATAGTAATTCTTTACAGTGGCTCATGAAGTTGTTGMTCGTCTTTACCAACATCTAGATAATTCAATTTATTTAAACTATCACAATATCAATGTATTCACTGTTACATTTCCTTTCCAAYCTCAGATAAAGTACGTAGTTGGCAGCATATACTCCTCCAACCTTACAATAAGGTTTTTTTAATGTTGGAGTCGTACACATAGATTGTGAATATTTACCTATCTATCAAAATGAGCAATGTGTGTTGAATCASTGGCACGTTTCAAAAGCAAAAATGGCAAGTAATTACCTTCTATTCTCTTCAAATCCTCAAATGAGATTAGTTATGCCATTGAGAAAGCAAGGAAGATGAATGACTAGTCATTCTATAACACCACTATATCAACAATAGTGGTTGCATAGGTTTATGATTTATTTCCAACTCGACATCTAGAAATGGGTAGACTTCATAAAACAACTCTCCTAGCTCTACCATATATTTTGAGTTATTTCATCTGAAACATCACATACAATTTTTTTAAAAAGGAGCAACAAGAAAGAAGGGGGCAATGCTAGCAACATATATGCAACAGAAAAGGAAACACCACACCACATAATTGTCTTTAGGAAACATTTGTCAAAAATAACCTTTTGAAAGCTATTTTTTCTTTTTTTGCGAGAAACCAATTTAAAAAGCTTTTTTGGAGTTCCACATTCCTAATATAAAAAATAATTATGACATCAGACCTCGAGAATGTTTTCCGACGCTGACTACTTTTCCGTATTTGCGCGCACAAATTTTCCATTTACAATTCTCTTTTTCATTTTTTAACACATATATATACTAGTCAATAACTTTTTAGATTACAAAAAAATAAAATTCATATTTGTCTTTCGCCCTTTCCAACACTTCACATCCCCTTCCCYGTTAATGCAAGCTACAATGTTCATCATCGATTCACAAATGAAGAACCACAACCTAAATTGGTAAGTATATAATCTTGCTTTGTGATTTAAACAGAAAATTCTCTCCTTTTATGTATCGTARTATGCAAATCACTAATACTTCATTCTCTTTTCTTCAATTGCGAAAGGTAAATCAACAAGTTCAAGCAAAGGACGGAAGTGAACACCCAATGACAAATTCATAAAGAATCAARGTAAAATTTCGGGTTTGATTATTTAAGCTTTTTGAGCAAAGAAAGAATTAGCCTTTTATTTTTTGCAAAATAAGAAAAATGATAAACGACTAGGGAAAACAAGGAAAAGGCAAGAAATGATTAAATTACAATCAAGCAAAACTATGATTTACAAACAAAAAATCAGATTTTAGAGAAAGAAAAGAATTTTAACGTTTTGTAGAAGAATACTAATTTCCCTTGCATGGGCGGTTCTAGGCATGTTCCGGGTGGGTGACCGCACAGGGCCCTCCGAACCAAAGGGCCTCAAATGAATATTATCATATTGTTTCTTAAATAAGCAAAAAAGAATTGAATAGACTAGTGGTATAAGAAAAGGTCTCACATGATGGAAGTCCCAAGTTCAAATCTCTTTAACCTTAGTTTTTGGAAATTAGTTTTCATAATTAATAATTTTCTAGGGTCCCAATGTGTTAACTTTTAATCACTTCATAGTTCATACTTGTGTAGGGTCTGAATGTCAATTATAGTATTTCATTTATTATTTAACCACATTATTAATGATAGAATTTTTTTTTTTAATTATCTTGTGTAGGATTTGCAAGCTCTCGATCGTAGAGAGTGGAGGAGGAAAATCTATGTKGATGACCTCTCGGAATAATCACTTTTGGTTCATGTTAGCTAAACCCCTCATATGGGATTAAGGCTTTGATTGATTGAATTATCATGTGAATTGAAAGTGACTTTTCAAATTTATTGTTAAACATTTTTTTACATAAAAAAAAATATCAAAATGTTGTATTTCAAGGGCCCCTTTTTTGTTCTTGCAAGGGGCCTCCATAAGGGTTGCTCCGCCACTGTTCCCTTGCAAATTCAGATTTAAAAAATGGGAAGAGGACGTCCGAATTAAGACAAACAACAGGGTATATGGAGGGAAATGGAAGGAATCGGGATAGGCAAAGCAAAAGGATAAGGAAATCAAGCTAGAAGAGTTCAAAAGGTTTATTCTTTAAAATGAATAAATAAATAAATAAAATCAGCGTCAGAAATCTGGCCAGAGGTCTGATCTCGTGTAAAAAATATTAAAATGATCAAAGTTGTTGAATGCCAAAAAATAAAAATGATAATTTCTCGGCAAAAAAAATTGCTTTTAAAAGGTTATTTAAGACAAATTTTCCTTATCTTTAATATATAGAGTACATGGCAACCTATGTTACTCAGACTCTTCATTTTACCTCAAGTACCTGTGTCGGATCCTTGACACTCGAACATAGGTACGACAATTGGACACTTTGTTTTGGGCTAAAATCTAGATAATTTTTCATAGATTAGCCGAGTCGGACACTTGGACATGTACCCATGTCGGACATAGGTATAAGAGTCCAAGTAACATAGATGTCAACATATAAGACATTTGTTTTCCATAGTCTCTTTTCAGTTAGAATCGGAATATATGTATACTCTCACATGATCCATTCTGAGGAAAACAATACTTAAAGTCTTAAACCTTTGGGCTAGGAAGCCTAAAAAGGAGTTGTTTGGAGAAGTGTTACAAAGAGATGCATATAAAAGATTGAAACACACTCCAAACTTTAGTTCAACAGTAATAGATAAGAACTAGCAGTGTACATCCAATAACAGATCACGATTAAAAAACAAGAAATTTGTCRAAAGAGGGAATTAGTATCAGCACATAAGTATAAGCATGTCTTCTTGGTTCTGGACACAGAAATGTTTTAAGCCTTCACCTGAATTAAGGTTTTGACATCTTACTTGAAACCCTCAAAACAAAAACTATTTGTTTTTAATAAATTCACAAATCAGCTCGACAATGTTTCTCCTCTAGAGATACAATGACTACACTAACAGGCTAACAGCATCTAACATTACATGCAAGACAATAACAAAATCCAGCTCAACGGTTCCATTATATATTCAACAAAAAGCGAAAAACTTAACCAAAGGGATAAATAGAAGAGGGAGATGGCCTCATTAACAATAAGAGCAATCTTTGCCATCCATTATAAAGTCCCTCTTACACCTGAATATTATTTACTATCGTAGACAATGCAAAGTATTTTGAAGAAGATAGGAAAATGATAGGTCATGGGCTCATATGCCAAATCATACCATATAGTAAACTAGACCAACAACCACAGCAGGGTATCTTTAACAATAAGTCATAAAAATAAAAAATCTTCTGACATGGGCTCATATTATAATGAACCATCTTTGCTTTTAAAAATAAAAATAAAAAATCTTGTCAGAATCACAGACCTTGAACAATATATGAAAGACCACTAYGCAATTGCACGCTTCTCTTTCAACTTACAGAAGGCTAGAGTTCCTCATCCTATAAGGCAATTCTTCAAACATGACAAACAATATATAACCTTTCAAAGAATGAGTAAATAAAAATGGTCATGCTCACTTACTTCCAAGTAAACTAGAGGGAGATCTACAAGGACTTTTAAAATATCAAATAATGCAGATTTTCCTACTACCGAACCGTAGTGAAATAAATCTTTGCATGGAAAAGTACTGCTACCAGACCCATGTCAAATACAGAAATCGAAGGAACTTTGGGAAAATCATAAAAAAGACTAAAAGAATCAAGTAGGCACCATAATAGTCATCACATCAACACATATATGTTGATAGGGTACTCAGCACAAGAAGACAGAAGGATATATATATGTGCACATACAAACAGGAGAACACAAACATATGCAATATTTACATAYAGACACACCTCAGCTTCCTTCTGAGATTCAACGATCTGCAGCAGCTGCTGTTGCAAGGCAGCAATTTTTTGTTTTTCAGCAGATATTTCCTCCTGTAACTTTGACTTCTGCTTCTCCCAAGCCAGGAGTCTCTTCAAACACTTCTTCTCCCTCTTCGCAACCTCCAAACAGGTCGTGACCGACTCCGATGCACTCAATTTTGAAGCCTCCATCTCTGCTCTRATTTCAGCATTCTCAATCTCAAGCTGTCGAACAGCTGCATTTGCACGGTCTACCTGGCCACTAGCCTTTCTCAGAGCATTTTCCATTTCAGACAACCTCTTCATTGTTGTATCTTCCAGGGTCTGCTTACCCTTTTTTAACCTCTGAGTCTCCTCTCTTTCGGCTCTTAACATCTTTAGTTCTGTCAGATCACTGCTAAGTTTTTTAGCAGCTTGCATAGCCTTCTGATGTGCCCATTCTTTTCGCTCATTTACCTGCTTCTCTAGATCCTTTATTTGATGCAACAAAGTCAGCATTATCTCATCTTTCTGATCCTCTGTAACACATTCTAAATTCTCATCAAGATTCAAATCTCGAAATTTATTCAGCAACGAGTTTACAATGTCTTGGTTATCATTAGACTCTGCACATGGTTCACCTGGCACATCAATGGGTGGCGCAGTTCCTTTTGATGAATCTCCACTATCTGTGGAACTAGGGCAACGTTGGGATTGCACCTGTAGTTGCTGTTTAGAGCGGAATCCGGCAGCAAACGCTGCAACATTCCTCTTCAACAAAGATTTCATTGAAGGGCTGAGATTAAACCTCTTTGCGCATTCAATCTCTCTTTGGATGCTAGGTTCTGAATAAGAGAAAACCCCACCAATTCCATTGACAGGAAGCTCGGGATTGGCCCCATTTCCAAAACCCCAACCCCCATGAAACTTACACAACCCAGGGGGAACACTGATTCCAGAATTAGCGGGGCTGATACTAAGACTTTCCATATTACTCGTTGCATTACCACACATATTACTAGGTGACGGAAGCATAGGGATCTCAATAGTACTTGCCCGACCCACATGAAGATCACTCATGAGGAGGCACCACATTGCATCCCCTCGACTCAAATTTGGGCGAACTTGCTGCAATAAACAAACCATACCCTCAAGGGAGTACTCCTCCAGCTGCCTCAAATCCGTAAAAACAAGCTCGGATTCCTCGGGACTCTCATCATTTCCACAACACCCACTATTCAGATAAGCCATTGAATTATGAATGATATTAGTCAAGACATCCATACCCCCATAGCAATGCCCGTTCTTCAGCACGGCTTTCAGCGCAATCTCCTCATCATACCCCAAACCCGCAACTTTAGACACCGCCTCATTGTACAAAAACTCCAACTGCTTCAACAAAATCTCCTCTAATTGTTCCTCAGTGCAGTACCCCCACCCACAATCATCAAAACTAAGATTCTGGGTACTACTAGAATTTGGGTTATTAGGGTTTGCAACACTATTTTGCACAGAATCATTAAACCCCATGTTATAAGTCCAAGGTTTAAACCCTGATTCAAGCATAGATTTAGCCAGTGCTGAAGTTCTATCATCCATAACACTTTGATTGTGATTGTGATTATGATCAACATCTGTGTTAGTGGATTTCATTGATCTTGATCTCCTGCTCGTTCTAATGTGTTTTTCTCTTACAGTACAACCCATTTTCAGMAACGATTATTACAATTAAACAAAACCCTAACACCAAAAAATGAGCAGGAAAATGTAGAAAAGTTTCAATCAGAAAGAAAGGTACAATCTTTTTGACGATTTCTCTTCTAATTCGAACAAAAAAATAGAATCGATATGATAAAAATAAATCAGAGTAAAGTGAACTCACAAATGAGATGATTGAAGATCTAATGTGAGCTTGAATTTGGTCCTTTTACCGTCGCATGTATAAGACGAGCAGAAGTGCACAGAAACCATCATATGAAAGATAGAGAATATTATTTATAGGGCTTTGGTTGGTGAATGGTGAGTGTGGCTCTAGGGGTGATTGGATGAATGAATAACAAATTTTAAAAGGGAAATTCTATATGGTAGCACCGAGTTTTGTTAAAATCTATACGGTGACAACTTAAATTTTCTTATTCTACATCGTGGCCTCGAGGTTTTGGGAATTCCCCACCGTGGCCTCGAGGTTTTGATTTTACATATGGTGACAAGCCTAACTTAAAACAATTCCTAATCACCTAACCCACTTCCCCAAACCACCCAACCATCACATTTCTCTCTCCTATGAGCCACCACCCCACGGCCCCAGCGACTTAGTGGGAACAATGGTGGCAACGTTGCGTGGTTGTGTGGTTGTCAGCGGCTTAGTGGGAACGATGGTGGCAACGCTGCGTGGTGGCTCGATGAGGGTGGTGGTAGGTACGGTGGTGCTAGTGAGGGTGGCAGCTGAGTACGGTGGGGCAGGCTGGGTGAGGTGCGATGATTGGGCTAGTTGGGTGAGGTAAGGGAGGAGAGAGAGAGGTGGTGGTTGGGTGATTTGGGGAAGTGGATTAGATGGTTAGGAATTGTATTAAGTTAGGCTTGTTACTATATGTAAAATCAAAACCTCGAGGTCACGGTGTGGAATTCTCAAAACCTCGAGGCCACGGTGTAGAATAGGAAAATTTAAGTTGTCACCGTGTAAATTTGGCAAAACTCAGTGCTACCATATAGAATTTCTCATTTTAAAATTAAACTACTCCCTYCGTTCTACTATATTCATGTCATAATGAATAGTGAGAACTATTTATTAATAGTGAGRATCTTTAWAATTCTCGTCCATAYGTAAGAATGAATATAGTTAAGTGTGGTCTTGTTAGAATCGTATTAACATGTAGTTTATTAAAATCCAATTTTTATAATTTTTACTCATGTATAATTAAAGATATTTCATTTGTAAATTGTACATTGGCAAACGTGTAAAGTAGAAGTGACAGGAATTTAGTGAAACAAATGGAGTAGGAAGTAACTTAATTTATTGAGGTATCTCAATTGATTAGAGTTCTCCTCTCGATTTCAGTAGATTTTAGAATCWATTCTCATTTGCAACTTATCCGTGAATAAATTATGTACTTCCTCCGTCACGCAAAAATAGTAACAATTAACTTTTCACGTATTTTGAGGAAGAGATTTAACCTAGTAAACGATCAAACTAGCCTAAATAATTTTAACACAATTTATTTATTTTTGCGTGACGGAGGGAGTAGTGTTTATGTATTTTTAATTATCAAATATCAATATGCATATTATTATACGGAGTACTTTGTATTTCAAACGACACTTCATTGTGGTGTGAAATAAGCAATTTATTGTTAGAGCAACTTCTTATTGGTGTTGGTGTGGACGTGTGGTTGCGCGGGCGTTGGGGAGACATTTAGCAATTAGTTTTGCCTACACCCCCGTAGAATAGTTCAGTTATGGATAAAACCAAATAGTTAGTTCGTTTCAGTTCAATTTATTTCAGTTCAAAYGTACAAATTYTCAGTTCGGTTTCAGTTAAAAAAATAATTCAGTTCAGTTGATGTAAAAAAYAGTTCAGTTTGGTTTAGTTACAGTTTATTTCAGTTTTAACCAATCAATTCAATAGTTTAAACAGTTCAAACCACAACCTTTTTACACTTATCGACCATTTTTTCAGTTTTGAATCAGTTAATTTCARTTTGAAACCTATTTCACATCAGTTCGGAGTAAGATTGTCTCAATTTATATGTGTCCACAAATTTGTTAATTTTTGTATCGAGATTACGAACGAAGGGTGTTTGGTTCATTGCACGACGACTAACAAATTTTACCGATTGATGTCTTGGATCGGGCACTGTGTCGATTAAACCATGAAATAAACTATTTGACTAGTTTATACGATATTAGTTGAACTTGTTGTTCGGATATGTCATTTATGTGCTTGAATTTAAATACCTTGTTATTATTGTCTTATTAACTAATTAGCTCTAATTATTATTATAATACAATTCTGGATTCAGTTTAATCAGTTTCCGTTAAAAGCAATTTGATTTCAGTTCAGTTTATTGATCAACTTTTCAATTTTTTAGCAGTTCAGTTTATTGATCAACTTTTCAATTTTTTAGCAGTTCAGTTTAGTTTCGGTTTGTTTTATTTCAGTTACAGTTCAATTTCAGTTTTTTTCCCAATTATTTCAGTTCAAGCAATAGTTGATTGACCAAACTGACAGCTCTACCCCGACCATGCAAGATGCATGGACCCCACCCCTCGCGAGGCGATAATATTGTACAGTGTATAAACATGTAAAAAAGTAAAATATTGTAAAATATAAAAACCGATAATAGCTTCCAAAAAGGTAAAATACAAAATACTTGTACAGTGTATAAAGTACTACGAAGTAATTAAAAAAAGAAAAACAAAAGAAAAACTAAAACAGAAGTAAAAAGTAAAAAAACAAAAAAAAAGTGCTAGGGAAGGATGTGTTGGCGTGTGGGATTGAGGGGGGGCCCACCTAAAGTTATATGGACCTTGGGTTCATATTATAATTTGCGGACAGTTAGGGGGCATTTGGTTTAAGCATATTAGGTATAAGGTATGGGTTTAGAATGCCTTAAACCCATACCTTATGTTTGTTTTTAAAAAATTTAGTTTTCAAACCTATACCTCAAATAAACCCCCAAGGTATGAGTTTTTGAAATCCAAGGAGGGAGGTGGGTATAGCTCATACCCATACCTTTAGGTTTAATATTAAAAGAAAAACTTCATTCCTAAAGAAAAACTAAACACGTGAAATAAAGTATCAAGTTCCAACCCCATACCATYTTGGTTTCATTCCTCATTCCAAACCCATTCCATTATTTGAACCAAACGCCCGAGTTATAAATGTTAGTGATGAACGAAACACAGTTGTATAGAGTTTTAAGGCATTTTTATGTTGCATTATTAGAACATATTACGRAGTAGTTCTTTTAGTTGCATTTTAGGAGTTATTTCATAAATAATCCATGTTTTGCTCTCTTACGCTTTGTTTGTGGTTTTCTTAATATTTCAGGTAGTTTCATAGCTATTTGAATACTTTTGAAGTGATTTTGAGCAACTTGGATAGTTGTTGTAAAGAAAGTTGATGTATCGAGATTTTGGATCAACAAATAAGCWATTATGGATGTTTTACTAATGCTTTCTAGTCATATRAAGTAAAGTGAGACTCTGTGAGAGTCATGACATATGTTCCAAGAGTTAATTTGATATAAAATTGAAAAGGCATGATTGTTTGCAAAAGTTCAGCTTAACCACGTCTCACTATTTTGATCATGGATGAAGTTCTACTTATCGTATTGATGCAATTCAAGCTGCGTTGGAAACTAGACTCAAAGATCTTCGCAACAGTAGGTCATATGATTCCATAAAATGTCTATAGCTCAAGTTACATCCCATCAAAGTTGACCCAGTGATKGGGAAGCGAACCAGGCCAGTGCCCGTTTTCTTTGGTTGCTCGTGCATCGGYTGCTATTRCCTTGTCCACTGGCTATCCAGTGCCYAATGGTCGAGCAGCCTGTTGTCTTGAGCGATTTAGAGCTCTTTTTCATTGCTCCTTGATTTTTGTTTTATATTTAATCTTTAATTAGGGGGTTAGTTTAGAAAATATAAATAGAAAAACAAAAGGATATTTTTATCTCTCTTATGCCTTTTATTATTTTCAAATCACAATAGATTTTTCCCCTTTCTTCTTCCTTGAAACYCGAACTTTTTTTAAAWWTTTTTTATTCTTGATTGATTTCAAGYTCTCAACGTATTCTCCATTGATTTCCTCTCTACTTGTTTTGTTCATCGCTTTGATTATTGTTGTTGTTGATTGTTAGTATCAATTTATCAATTTCTCAATCATGAATTCTAGGTTAAATATTGTTATTCATTTTGTTATGAATAGTGAGTAGTTTTCTTGTCTAGGACTTTGGGGATCCATGAATAATTCAATGAAATAAGTTATTTGTCAATTGATTAGTTTCAAGTTTACAATTGAATTCCTATTATTGATTTATCATTGTTTACAATTGAATTTTGGCCAAATTTAATTGTGTGTTGCGCAATTGTTGAATTTGATGYCGAGAGGTAAGAATACCACAATAAGACCAAAGCATAATATGTATGACGAATCTAGGCAAGAGCAATAGCCGCTAGAAGAGTTTTGAGGGAGACTAAGTTTGAGAGAATTAGTGAACAACAATTTGATGAATTCTTGAAACTAGTTAGTTTTCACTTTTCAATTGATTTGTTTGTTCTGGTGAAGCATTGTCCTGGGTTTTAGTTAATTTGATCAAGTCTTTACTTAATTTTTGTAGCTAGTTCTTAGTTAATTGCAATACCAACCAAAGTCCTTTCATACAGTTTGAACTTTTAATTCTGATCAAGAATTGATGGAATTGCATAGCTTCCCTAAGAATACGACCCCTAGCTACTTCCCTAGCTATATTAGTTAGTGTTGTTGGTTTATTTTTTTATAGGTGCACGATACCCTATGTTCAATTGTGTTATATTGTTGAGTATTAGCTTGTCCTTGTAGAGACTATGCTGCTAGAGGATATATAGATGGATTTAGGGGTGATTATTGGTCGAGCAAAGACTAAAGCTTTGCTAAACTCGGCTCGTGTTTGTATAAGTTTTTTTTCCAACTCGAGTAAAACTCGAAAATTGTCAAGTTGAGCTTACATCGAGTCGAGTTTTGAAACATTGATTGAACATTTCACAAACTATCCACGAACAAGTTATACATAATGAATTGAGCCTCTAAGTATTATTGTTGATTTTCTCATCTCTGTATTTTTCTTCTAAAATTTTTATTGRTTTTATTTTTTATTTTTTTATGYAATGAATTTGTTAGTCTTCTCAAATTAAACATGTAAGATATTAACTATTATGTATTTATACATAATATACATCTATTACTTTATACCAAAACAAAAACCAAAAGTGACAATGACACACTTTTATGAAAAAAATCTCCTCCCTTTTAACTATGAGGGTAAAAAATGAACTATTGTGAATAATTTTAAAATCATACACAACTAAAAATATTTAACAAATAGAAATCAATATTCCAATACATATCTTCAATTTT
>SNQN01011771.1:0-11558 GCA_008642245.1 Bassia scoparia | reverse complement strand
GCTAAATGGGTAGAGTACCTTCAATCTTTCAATTTCTCCTCAAAGTATAAGGAAGGGAAGTCCAACATCGTCGCCGATGCTCTCTCACGCAGATATTCATTRTTAGGGGTATTAAATACAAGGCTGATGGGTTTTGAGTTKATCAARGCATACTACGCAGAGGATATTGATTTTACACCTATATATGCTCAATGTTTRAAAGGRCCTACGGGCAACTATTTGTTACAGGAAGGGTATTTATTCAAGGGGAATTTATTGTGCATCCCAAGGTGTTCCCTTCGAGAACTTCTAGTGCGGGAGGCTCATGGCGGAGGCATCGCCGGACATTTCGGAATCAACAAGACGTTAGCTATTCTACAAGAACATTTCTATTGGCCACGGATGCAGAAAGATGTCCAACAAGTCATTTCTCGATGCGCGACTTGTCAAAAGGCTAAGAGTACATTCCACCAGGGGTTGTATATGCCACTTCCCACCGCCGAATCTCCTTGGGAGGATGTCTCGATGGACTTTATCGTGGGGTTGCCTCGCACCCAACGTGGGAAGGATGCCATCATGGTGGTCGTCGACCGTTTCTCAAAAATGGCTCACTTCATCGCTAGCCACAGGACAGACGACGCTATGAACGTAGCCGAGTTATATTTCAGGGAGATTGTACGATTACATGGCATACCGAAGACCATCGTCAGTGATAGAGATGTGARGTTCATGAGTTATTTTTGGAAGTCTCTATGGAAACTTATTGGCACCAAGCTACTTTTTAGCACAACGCACCACCCRCAAACGGACGGACAAACCGAAGTAACTAATCGCACCCTGGGAGTCTTGTTGCGTGGCTTGGTAAGTAAGTCCCAAAAGGATTGGGATATTAAGTTGGCTCATGCTGAATTCGCCTATAATCGGTCTCCAACTTACGCCACCGAGCACTCACCTTTCGAAGCAGTTTATGGTATTAATCCAAGTCTACCCCTAAATCTACTTCCTTTCTCTAAAGGAACTGTTGTCAACTGGGATGCTAAGGTGAAACTTCAAGAGATGCAAAAATTACACGCTCAAATTCGCGCACGAATCGAGAAAATTAATTCCTTATACAAGGAACGGGTTAACAAGCATCGCAAGCCTCGGAGTTTCCAAGTGGGGGAATTAGTATGGCTRCACCTTCGCAAAGAAAGATTTCCTACCAAGCGCAAGAATAAACTGATGCCTCGCAGCGAAGGACCTTACAAGATCATTGAAAAGGTGAACGACAACGCATACAAGTTGGATTTACCAAGCAACTATGGGGTACACCGCACATTTAACGTCGGGGACTTAGCTCGTTATGTACCAGACGAGGAAATCGAGACTTTGAAGGCAAAATCTTTTCGGGAAGGAGAGGATGACACAAGTGATGTCGAGGCCTTGCTATGCAGTTTTGAGGAACTAACTATCGATTTGTCATCACAAGAGGATAAGTTTTACAAAGGGGCTCGTGTTAATGAAGTATGTTTGGTTATTTGGGAGTATGATAATCCAACCAATAGTAAGATATAATCCTGCTTTAGATGGCTAATTATTTACGTAGGATATTAGTTATTTAAGGTTGTTTCTTATCTCAGGATAATTTAGGATAATTAATTAGATTTTATTAATTAGGATAGTTTAGGATATTTCATAGGTTTTATATATCTTAGTAGTACTATATATGTAGCAAGAAACAGCCCAGATGAGGCATTCAATTTTCAAAGGATTAATAAAAGTCAGTTTTGCTTGTTTTACTTTAAAACACTCGTTACTTCATTGAGTTGGTGGTTTAGTTTCYTGTAGACTCAATTATTGTTGTGTTATCATCTTGTGGGTGGTATATTCCTGTAAACAAGTTGATAATTCCAGCAAAAACTGATTTATTTCTAGCAAATAAATCACACCCGAGCATTTCTTGCAAATAAATCTCACTCGAGAATTAAGCATACATAATCTCACGTATCAGACAGGGTTTGCAGAATGAGCTTATGAGCATGGCACATTTCTCTGTTTTTACTTTGTACCAGAAGATGGAGCCACTGGCAGAGTGTGTTCATTGGTGTGCTTTTGTTTGGAATAGACTCACTGTTCCTAAGCACATGTTTATAGCTTGGTTGGTCATGAGAGATCGGCTGAAAACTAGGATGCGTTTGATGCATTTGAAGGTTGTTGACGATGATACTTGTATTTTATGCCGAGCTCAATGTGAATCTTTGGCCCATTTGTTTTTTGGTTGTCCTATGAGTTGTTTGGTTTGGGATAAGGTCAGACAATGGCTGCCTGAGAGTTTCTGCAATACCCATGTCTACAGTTTCAAGAAAGTGCAGTGGAGCTCGAAAACAAAATTTCAAAAAGCCTTTTGTTATGCTGTTATTAATGCTTCAATGTATTTGATTTGGAGAGHTAGGAATAGCTTGTTGTGGTCCCATAAAGTGATCAATTGTGATGCCTTGTATAATTAGATTAAGGAAATTGTTGTAGCCAGGGTTCGAAGTGTTCTCCCTTCTAGGATTTCTCGAAGGGATCGGGCTTGGTTTGGTAATGTTGCTATGTAATTAGTGGGTTGCCTAGTCTAGGTCTCTTAAGGGGTGCCAACCTAGTTGGGATGCCTTGGTTTCCTAGACTATTTAGGTTGTATTGTTTCTTGCGCTTATTGGATTATATTTTACTTAGTAAAAAAACATTGTTTTCGCAAAATTTGTAGAATCTTACGATTTTATGATTCGATTTTACAATCCTATTCTAACATGCCTTTCCGATTTAAGTTAGAATCTCGATTTTAACAACCTTGGCAGTGGGCGTTGAAAATAATGGTGGTGTTGTTGTTGTTGCTAGGTGCGGTGGGGTTAAGGGAGGAAGAATGCTGGTCGTGGGGGAGATTAATTTATTTTTAGGTTTTTAATAAAGTTAGAGTATAGGATAATAATGTTGCTTAGGGTAGTTTAATTATGTTTTAAATATTTTAGTAAGGCTAAAATAGACATTTAATAGGCTAAAAGTTACCCAAAAAGGAAAAAGAAGTTTGTTGCAATTAAGGTGATATTTCCAAATAAGATAATTGTTACAATTAAAACGATACGGAGGAAGTAGTAGATTTTTCATTATAGATTTGGTAGAATTTGCTAATTTTTTTAAGACTAAATTAACTAATTGACCCGTATTAACATACTAATTTTATTTTGTCCCCGCTTTATATTATTTTTGGATCTGTCGGTGCTATAATAAGTCACAAATAGTGTAAGCATAATAAGATAAAAAAATTACTAATAAAACATGAGACAATAATGCAACATAATAGTGTAAAGAAAACATAAGTAATTAATAAAAAAAATAAGAAATAAGAGTATACTCTCTTGTATTGTACCAAACATAGGTACTTTGCATGATTAAAATGTCATGTCCATATAAATTATCAAAATTTGTCGGAAGTCATGTCATTTATGGTGTTTAACATTTTACCTAGGAAAGATTAATGATAGTCATTAAGAAATAAGTATTTGGTACATCCTAGGACCATCTAATTTTACATGGTCCCCCCTCCCTTCCCCCACACACAAACATACCACACGCTATTTGCAATTAAAAAAAACATCTTTTGCATTCATTCTTTCCATTTTCATCTCTTAAAATAAATCCCCAAATTTATTTTCTCTCTCCTAAGCTTTTGCAACAGTATCGAATGTTCAGTTTTTGACCTAAAAAAATTCAAAGTCCTGCATTCAATATCCAACTTCTTTTTATCAAATTTCAATTCAGTTTAAGACTTGAACATTTGTTTATATTTATTGAAATTTCAATTTATTATTTATAAAATTACCATCTATATTTTTAAGTTTTGTATGTGTGGTCAACTATATATTGCACACTTGTTATTTAATTTTTATGTGTTTTGTATATATTATCATTAATGCAATTCGTTTTTAATTTCAATATATAGTATCAAATATTCAGCTTTATAAGTATAAATATTCAACGTCCTGTATTCAATTTTCAATTTTAATCCAGTAATTATTATTCAATTTATGAATCACAATCTTCAATGTTTCGTATGCAATATTCAACTTAACATATATTTGTAAAAGTTTAGTGGTAAATATTCAGTTTTCAGTCATCAATCTTCAACTTTTTGAATGCAATATTTAGCTTCTTATTATCAATTTTTTTGCAGATATCTTATTATGCATGTTTGTAATTTAAAACAAAAAGGTACAATGTTTTTCTTTTCAATGTTCAGCAGTAAATATTCAGTTTATGATTTACAATCTTCAACATTTTGTATGCAATATTCAGTTTATTAGTTTTTCTTCAAAGTTTTTTAAAGTCAATGTCTAGTAGTAGCATTCAATTTACGATTATTAATCTCCAACAATTTGTATTCAATAATATTCAATTTTTCAGATTGCTTAATGTGTATGTTTGTAATTTAAAACAAAAAAGTAATTATTACAAGGTTGTTTTATTTCAATGTTCATTATTAAATATTCGATTTATGATTTACAATCTTCAACATTTCGCTTGTAATATTCAAATTATTCAACTTTTTGTAAAGATTTTTTTTAATATCAATACTTAGTAGTAAATATCTAGTTTATGAATATCAATCTCCAATCTTTTCTATTCAATAATCAATGAAAATAAAACTAAAAACGAAGAAAAGGAATTTAAAGAGAAAAGAGAAAAAAAATCCTAAAACTAGTGCCTAGTGATGTTCACAATTGAATTGTTGCCACCACGTTTCGCCAACATTGAATTGTTGAATTGTTTAAATCACCGAATCACTATCATCTTCATCCTTATCATCATCATTTTTTATCATCGCCTACATCATGATCAGTCATCTATTAAACAATCATCATTGTTTAGCAATCATCGAAACATCATTATCGTCATTAGTTGTTCGAATTCTTTCCTTATATCTATGTTTTAGGTAAAAAATGTTCAAATAGAAGAAGAAATTTAGCATAATTATGAAGAAAAATGAAGAGTTTTTTTTTTTTTTTTTTGGAGATTATGGTAATGGAGAAGAGAGAAGAAGTTTGACTAGGAGAGAGAGTGTGTGACATATTTTAATATCTTTTCTAAATTATTTAGGACTTTATCATAATACAATACTTTTGGGCTTGATGTTGGGAAAGAAGAAGAAGAATTAAGGGTTGGGACAAGGAAAGAATAGGGGGGGAGGTTCATCTAAAATAACGTGGACCCAAGGTCCATGTTAAAATTTGCGGGAATTAAGTCCAACACAGTATTACAATATCGAACTAGTCTAAGAAAACTTATGTGTATATGTATTTTGCTGAGGATTGATAGGTCTAACACAGTGTTGGGCTTTTTTTTGTTCAATTAAGGGTATTTTTGTCATTTTAGGTCAATTAATGAGGGGTATATTTGGGATTTCAATACTTTAGAAAATGGTATCCACGCATTATTAATTTTTTTTATTGTAGGTCCCAAGTCCCAATAATAAATAAATAATACTACTACTGTGAACTTTTTCGATATCATTTTATTATAAATGGATATCATTAAGAAATGTGTGGATACCATTATTCTTCGGAACACAAATACCATTTGAGGATGCTTTGGTTTTTTCCCAAGGGACCACCTTATCCCAGGTTCATTGTTGGAAGGACACTTCCTCGCATTTTGTTTGCATTACGGGAGTAACAAATTTCATAACAAGGTGGAGTATATTTAGTACTTTGTATTAAATTTAAGTTTGATTAATATCATTTTGAGTTTCTAATGTAGGAGATGCGAATAATTGACAACTACATACTTCTCAAAATTATTCTTTAAATGAGTAATATATAAACTTAGAAAATTTAATAGAATTTTTTGTGGGGGAAATCCCAAGGAAAAGTGGCATTTTGTGAAATAATACCGTCATAAACACTAATTGTGGGGAAATACCAAACAAAATTTAACTTTTGTCTTGAGGTACCTGATGTGGCACGGAAAATCCCTGGCCACGTGTCCTTCAAATATTGGGTCAAAATGATCCACGTGGAAAACGCCACCGTTTTTATTAATCCGAACCAAAACGGGACGGAGAACCGACGTTTCTACACTGAAACGGTAGTAAGGAATGCTCGGAAGCATGGATGGATGACGAGTGTCACCCATCCAAGTGGTTCCTTGGTTTTTGAGGGATTGCCTATAAATACCCCGAAAAACCAAGGAAAACACACATTTTTTTAGCATTTATTGCATAACCACCAACAACTTGAGAGCAACTCTCTCTACTTTCTCCCTCTAGCTTGCACTTTTTATTCTCTAAACTCCATACTTACTTAAGCATCGGAGGGGAGATAATCCGAATAGGATTATTCTCCTTTGTGCAGGTGCTAGACCCTCAAGTTTTCTGAGCCAAGAGGTCAAGGAAAGCAAGGAGCAAGTCTACGTGCAATAGAAGGTCAGCTCTCCCGAGGTAGCATTGACGGGAAGCCTCCACCCCTCTCTCAACCCAAAAGCTGAGGAAATATTGTAGCCAGGCCACGTCATCAACCAAATTCCTTGCTACAACATTTGGCGCCGTCTGTGAGTAGACTATCAGAAATGGCTTCAGGAGATGACCACGCACCACGTAGGACGATCACACCTCCTTCCTCAGAGAAGGAAAGCAATCCCAACGGCGAGACACACGCCGATCTCTCCACTTTCCAAGTTGACCTGGAGGACAACACTGACCTGTCGCTTCAGGACTTGGATAGTAGGTACGTTTCTCATGACACTCTTAAGAGTGAAATTTCTAAGGGGGTGGACGAGATATGGACTCGTTTCAGCCAGCAGGAAGAATTGAAGAGTAGACTTGACGCTCTCCAAGCGGAGAATGCCCGCTTGAAAGCCTTGCAGGCAGGCAAGTCTAAGGCGACTGGCAGTGAAGCTCCTGCCAAGTCTCAAGCAGTGGAGTAYAACACTCCCATCATTCCCAAGCTCTGGACCATCAAGGTCAAAAATCCAACACCGAAAGGTAAACATGTTTCAACGAAACACATTCCTTTGGAACGAGAAAAGGTCCAGGCCAGGAGATACCGTAGCACTCCCAAGCCTGCAACACCACAACAACTCCCACCAAGGCAACTTCTGCCAGGGGTGGCCCATATAGGTTTGATGAAGCCTATGGGGAAGATGACGTCTCTTCTCATGAAGAGCCAGAGGACGTCAGAAATCTCATCGAGAAGAGGAAGCAAGACCGCGAAGCTTCCTCCATGGATGCCCAAAAGATCATTGAGATCAAAAGGGAGAAAAACCAGGATGTCAGGCTAATCCTGGATAAGAAGAGAACTGAGAGGCTTAAGCAAGCCGCTCGGTATGATGAGGCGCATTCTTTGACTGGTTCTACGCCAGTGTGTACGGACCCTTCCCATCGTTCTTTCAGAACACATGGTCCAGCTCATAGCACATCTGGCCAGGCCACTCCTTCCTCCCGTCGCCATGAGCCAGAGGTTAGATCCCACCAACGTGGGGGGTGTCACCAAAGCGGTGCTCACCTGGATAGGGGTCATGGTCAAACATCCCTTGGGGTGACTAGGGGAATGCAAGAGCTTTCCCTAACTGACAAGAACCCCTTCTCTCCATCTATCCTCATGGCCACACAGTCCCAGAAGATCAAGTTTTCATCTATTGATGCTTACGATGGAACTACTGACCCAGATGATCACCTGGCGATGTATAAGCATCTTATGCTGACCACCCAGGCCGATGACGCTACGTGGTGTAAGTACTTTCCAGTCACTCTTAAGGGGCTGGCACAAAGGTGGTTCAGCGKCCTTCCAATGGGTTCTATCCACAACTTCAACGAGCTGGCTGTTCTTTTCACTCACCATTTCATGGCACATCGCCAGGAGCAGAAAAGTAGCCTGCACTTAGGTAGAATCCAGCAGCGGCCCAATGAGAGTTTGAGGAGCTATGTTAAGCGCTTCAACAACGAGAGTCTCCAAATTCCAGACTTGCCAGAACGGGTGATCCTGGACAATTTTTATAGAGGACTGGACGAAGACAGCCCATTCAAGTTTCAGATGGTCAGACAACGTGTTGGGGACTTGAATGAGATGATGAGGGAGGCCGAAGCATGGATTCATGCTGAAGAAGTTTGTGGTGTCAAGAAGGCCAAAGAAAAGGTAACTCCCCCCTCCTTAAAACATCAAAGCAACCAGGCACACCGAAGTGGTGGGTCTGACAAAAAGAGGTCTGGAACCTAGAATATTGAGGAGGAGGGAACATCCCAAAAGGGGGCGGCTAGGAAGAAGAGAAAGTTCAGCTACACACCTACGGTTGAATACACAAAGGATCTCTTCCAAGTCTACAAGGAGGTGAGTCGAGATGTTCACATCGACGATCCTCCCCCAATCAAAACAGAAATGGACAAGARGGACAAGTCCAAGTATTGTAAATATCACAAGGAGCCTAGACATGTCACCGACGATTGCTATACCTTGCAGCGCACTATTGATCGTCTGGCGCATCAGGGCAAGGTAAAGAAGCATCTAATAAAAAGATTTCTGAAGAAATCTCCTTCTACGGAGGGTGTCCCGAATAAGGAGCATTCTGACTTCGGAATCGTCCACACGATCTCCGGAGGTTTCGCTGCAGGTGGTCCGACTGCCAAGGGTCACCTGGACTATGTCAGAACTCCTCAACAAGTCATGCTCCTGGACAAGGAGGAGGAGGAGAAGTTTCCGGACGTTCTTATTTGCGAGAAGGATCGTGGGGAGGTAAGCACCCCCCATGATGACCCTCTCGTGGTCGAAATGAAAGTGGCGGATAAGCGTGTTCGTCGCATTCTCATCGACACGGGAAGCTCCTCCGACATCATTAGCTTCGAGTGCTTCAGAAGCTCAAGTATAATGATGATGACTTAGTGCCATGCCATAATCCTATCATAGGGTTTGGTGGTGGTATCATTCAGCCAGTGGGAGTAGTCACTCTCTCCCTTCGTCTTGGACGAGAAAATGTCTGTAGGCACCTGCGAGTCAAATTCCTGGTGGTTAAAAATATGACAGCCTACAACGTCATCATTGGCAGGCCAACGCTCAACGCTTCGAGGTCAGTAGTGGTCACACATCTGATGYTRATGAAGTTCATCAGCGACGAGGGCAAGGTTGGCACAATATATGGAGATCAGCAAGTCGCTCGAGAGTGCTACCTTACCACCGTCAAGCCACTTGCTAGGAGCAAGGATAACGATGTGCCAGAGACTTCAAAACAATAAGGGGTCTCCAAGAAGAGGAAGTCTGGTGAAGTAATGATGGTTCATGGAACCCACCAGGAGATGATGGCCATCCACGGCTTGTTTGCTTCTATCTCTCGGCCAGAGCCGGGAGGCCAACAAGGAGATTTTGAACTAGACCCTACCTTGCCAGGGAGAACGGTTAAGGTGGGAGATGCCATGAATGACAAGCTGGGGCAAGAAGTCAAGGACTTGTTGAGAGAATACAAAGATGTTTTTGCGTTCTCAGCAGAGGAGATGCCAAGGTTGGATCCAAAGATCGCCCAGCATAGTCTTGACGTTGACCCTACTTTCAAGCAAGTGAAGCAAAAGAAGAGAACCTTGGGGCCGGTCCGAAGCAAGCCAGCCGACGAAGTGGTTAAAAAGTTGCCAGACGCGGGGTTCATTCATCCTTGCCAATATCCTCAGTGGGTGGCAAATGTGGTCCTAGTTCCCAAGCCAAATGGGACGTGGAGAATGTGTGTGGACTACACAGACTTAAACAAGGCTTGTCCGAAGGATAKCTTCCCACTCCCAAAGATCGACAAGCTAGTAGACTCTACAGCGGGGCACGAGGCCATGAGCTTCGTTGATGCTTATTCAAGATTTCATCAAATCCCTCTTAAGGAGGAAGACCAGGACAAGACAGCCTTTGTCACTAACAACGGGTTGTATTGTTACAAGGTAATGCCTTTTGGCTTAAGAAAATGCCCCTGCTACCTTCCAAAGATGTGAAACACCATCTTCGCTAAGCAGCTTGGAAGGAATGTAGAAGCCTACATTGATGACAATGATCATCAAGAGCAAGAGAAGGAAATCATGCCAGGGACCTACGAGAGACATTCGACACACTACGCACTTTGGCATGAAATTAAATCCGAAGAAGTGCGTCTTTGGGGTAACTTCTGGCAAGTTCTTGGGATGACTATTTAATCTTGGGACGAACATTTAACTTAGTATTAACTATTTAATTATTGATGAATGATATATTTTGGGATTAATGATATTGAACTGAAATATGTATGTTAACTTATGACTAATATTTTTAATAATTATTATTACAATTATTATTATCATCATCACCTTTATTATTAGAGGTGGTCAAAAGCAACACGACCCGCTAACACGACACAAAATCGACACGTTATTAACGGGTTTGGGTTGAGGATCTTGACTCGTTTATGTAAACGAGTTGACACGACACAAACGGGATGAGTTAGGGTTTAGAATTTCGTCCCGTTTAAATAAACGGGTTGGCACGACACGACACGTTGCACCTAGTTATATACATTAGTATGAAAAAAAAGACGTGGCACGCTAACTCGACACGAAAATGACTCGTTATTAGTGGGTTTGGGTCGAGGGTATCAACCCGTTTAAGTTAAACTGGTTGACACGACACGTTTATTAAACGGGTCGGGTTAGGGTTGAAGGGATCCAACTCGTTTATGTGAGTGACACGACACGACACGTTACCCACCTCTAATTATTATTATTGTTGTTGTTGGCTTCATTTAGAGAGCTTTAGTTCAGTTTAGTCTACATCAATCCAGTTAAATCCACTTCACTTCACTTTAGTTTAGTTCATTCTACTTCAGCTCAGCTAATAACTTCAATTACGTCCTAAGTATGTTAGTTTTGTTATTGTCATTGTTCTTATTATTACACCACCACCACCACTATTATTTATTATTATTATTATTATTATTATTATTATTATTACTATTATATTACTATTATTATTATTATCATCATCATCATCATCATTATCTTCAATACTATTTTATTACTATTATTATTTATACTGCTACAACTATCATCATCATCATCATCATCATCATAAAACCACCAAAACGTGTCAAACTTTACAAGTAGCAAAAATCAAGCGAACTATAAGAAGTTAGAGGGGAGTCGTGATACGATTTGGGTCCCTACTCCTCTACCTATAGCGAACCCGATCTTGATGAATATGTAAGCAGTTACACGTGCCCCAATGTCCCGAGCCCTAGAGATCGAACGTCTGAATCCGTTTCAACAACAAAACAACTCGTTTCTCTAATTCCCATAAAGAAAAGAATTGAAGGAAAATAGGAAGGAATTACATAACCAATAGCTCTACATCGCGCCGCATACTTATCTTGCTTCCGCTACGCTGCAACGGCTACAAGCCAACCAAGAACGAATTTAGACAATCCAGATTGTGTTAAAGGGGAAGACACAGTCAAATCAACACACACATCAATGTAGTCGTCCCATGAATAAATCAATATATCCGCAGGACACAAAGAGCACCGTCACTTCCACTAGTCAGCCCAACATCAACCTCTTTGCGAGCGAAATCGAT
>SNQN01011770.1:0-17934 GCA_008642245.1 Bassia scoparia | reverse complement strand
TTATCAGAATTTAGGAAGATGATAGATTGTCAAGAATGGATGCCTTTGTTTGAATGTTATGTTGCTGATATTGCTGGGGTTAGGGAATTTTATGGGAATTTGAGTCAATTACCTGACATGTCTGTTGGTTCAAAAGTTGGAGGAGTAGATGTTAGTCTATCAATTGCTTCTTTGGCCAAACTGCTGAATGTACCTAGGGATGGGTTTAATAAATATTTTGGGTACTACTGGCCTGTGTTGGTTAGGGTTACACTTGATMAGATTCGTGAATTTCTCTTTCAGGGAAAATTGCCCAAGAAAGCTGTTGTATTTAAGTCTGCAAATCTCAAGGAACCAGTCATGCTGGTTCTGCATTCTTTGTGCAACAAAGTCCTTCTTCCAAGGGCTCAGGGTAGGGGAACAATACGTATTATGGAGATGGTTCTCATATATCTCCRGATGAAGAGAATTAAGATTAATCTTCCTGCCTTGATGCTGGATCACATGATGAACTGCTACTATTCCTCACACCACTCTCTGCCATATGGCTCTGTGACCACACAGTTGCTGAAGCTGAGCAAGGTTCCTCTTAGTGGAAATATTGTGCATGTCACAGTTTTCACTAAGGCTATTCTTAAGCAAAAGGGTCTTGACATTGGTTCTAATGTGTTGAGATTCTGAGCTYAGGAACCAYCAGAAGTGGTGAAGGAGCCCCCAAAGAAGAAGAAGAAGAAGGTTGAGGAACCAGGAGTTCAGGAGGTTGTGCTAAAGAGGATAGAGAACTAGTAGGGTACTCTGGAGATGATTATGCAGTTAGTCTAGGTTTGTCAAACATCATTCTAGTCCAAGTGGAGCAAATGAAAAGGAGTTAGCTGAAAACTCAATTGCTACTTCTTACAGTTCCAGACATTAAATCTCAGAGGCTCCAAGTATTAGTTTTTCCCCCACAAGCTCAGAAGTATCTACTCTTGCTGCTTCAACTAACATTGGAGTCTAAAGGTGAAACCAAACAACACTAAGGAAACTAGCAGCAGACTGCCAAGGATATCAATGATGAGAACCTGATGAGGAAGAAGGGCGAAGAGGCTACTTAATGATGATGAACGGAAGATGATAATGCTAGATGAAGAGGAGGAGGAAGGAGTATGATGGAGAGGAGTGATCTTTTCTGCTCCTGTTTCCCCTCCCCTTTTAATATTATTCTCTAATAAACTGATTTTGTTGGGTTGTACAATTCTCACCCTATCCAACAACATTCATTTCTATGTGGAATAGGGTTCTTTTGTGGAAAGCTTTTGGCCTGTAATAAACTATTCATCTTGCTTATGTATGAAACTGTTTGACTAAATCTCTCTTGCGGCATGATACTTGAATGGTGTGATTACCACTGGATATGGATGAGCACATTAACAAATTTGGCATATCACTCCTACTTCCCAGAGTACTTTTAATGATGCCAAAAGGAAGAGTGAAGTTGAAGCTTAGAACTACTAGCTTTAGATAAACTCGTAGCTTATAGTGTTAAGTTTCTAGGGGCTAACTATAGTCAGTGTTTTTTAGGAACCAGTTGATTAGTAACTTGTTCATTTAGTCTTTCAATCTACTGGTTGTCTCAACAATATTTGAAGTACTTTCTTGGAGTTTCCTGTTCTAATTTGTGTCGCCAGGAACTTCAATATTTGTCATCATCAAAAGGGGAATTTTTTGAATCCCTTAGGTTGATTAATGACAAACTATTACAGGAACAAGACATTTTGATTGATGACATAGTTGTCATAGGAACCAGCTAATATAACATACTGTTACCGTAGGACAAATTTAGATGTTATATGTTGTTATTTAATTGGATCTAACTTGTCTTTTCACAGAGAATAGTTGAATGGTTAAGTCCATTGTACTAGTGGGAACCAGTTAGGAACTGTTCCCCTTGACTGCTATACTGAAAAGCAGTCTTATGCCTCTTTATTGTACATTAACCATTTACATGTTTGCATAGTTGAGTATACCCAAAAACTTGGAGCATGGAGGCCTTTCGAAGGGATCGAAGAAAGATGCAATGCTTAGAATGAAGTAATCAAGGGAAGTCAAGTCTGAATATTACATATGAAGCAAAAATAAAATGTACTTAATGATTATTTAGGTCCATCATGTAACTGTTTGCTCTCGAGTATGGACTCGTTTGTTTAGTGATATAAGTGGTATAAGTATTTAGAGTCATGTTGGTGAATTCTGGTGAAGTGGAACATAAATTCATAAACATACTCTTTATAGGGAACCCAGTCTCTGTGTGAAAATACTAGCTCTGTTCGAAAAAGATTTTTCTAAAATATTTTCTTCAAGAATTCAAATCCTACAAAAATTGATAAAGCACCATTTTTAAGACGACCAATGGTTGTCTAAAATCGGTTTCTCTCTTAAATTAAAAAATCGATATTCACGAAAACGTCTTCTAATCTGTTTCTAAAAGACCGTATTTTAGCAACACATCTCTTTAAATTGGTCCTTACTTTGTGACCAAACACGTACAACAAAGAACCCGCGATGTATGTTAAAACTAGGTCTCTTTGGACTTTAATTAATTTTGTAAAAATTTAATCTTAACTTTACGACAAGTCTAAAGTTCGTTAAAAATAAAAAAATTAAAAATAAAACAATACAACGACATTATACTCGTTATCACCTTTCTCCTCTCTAATTCCAACCATTCACTTAGTCCCCTCCTCTCTCCTCTTACCCTCCCAATTAACTTATCTCTCCGTCATCCCAATTCACTCTCATCCACACCTTATTTTCTCCCTTCTGACCTTCTATATAACTTCCCTCTTTTCCTAAGTTCTTCCAAATCTTTCTCCTTGCCTTGATTATCAATCAAAGTCCATTCCGTTGATTTTCATGTTGATGTTGGATCTACAATCTATGCTCTTTTTCAAGAAATTCATGGTAATTCTATTTATGCATATTTATTTTGATTTTCTATTTTAATAGATCTAGGTTTTTTGGTTTATTATTTTTTCGAGTTAAAGTTCGTGTTTTCGATAATTTTGTGTTTTGTTAGGGTTTTCGAATTTCAAGTTTTTGATATTTTAATTTTCGACTTTGTTTTCGTAAGGGTTTGGTTTTCTATGTTTTCTCTTTTAGTTTTTGGGGGATTTTACGATTTAAATTTTTATAATCTAGGCTTTTTTTTTTTTTTTATTTTTCGTTTTTCTTATTTCGTTTGGGGTTTTTTCAATTTAGATTTCAGAATTATTTGTTTTTGATTTAAAGATTTCTGGGTTTTTATTTTGTTTATTGTTTATTTTACTTGAAGGAATTCGTTTTTTGGAGGAGAAGAGGGAGCAGTGGTGGCCAAGTGCGGCAGCGGCACGCGGCGAACGCGTGAAGAGGTTTGCACTAAGATTGTTTTTCGTTTTATTTTCATTTTTGTCTAAATATAAAATTTATTTGTAAATCTTAAATCTAAACTTTGTGTGAATTGTTGGTTCTTTATATTTTGTTTTTATTTCTTGGGTTGCGTCACTAATATATGTCGAGGTCATTTATTGTTTTACAATTGATGACTATTTGTACAGTTTACTCTATCTACTTTTCTGGAATGTAGACTTAGATACATACTGTCCTGCGTGACATGTTGACACTAGGGATAACTCAATACGGAATTGAGGAGACATTTGGATCGACTCTTCTGGACCCTCTGCATACGTGCAATCGTAGAACAGAACCACAAACGAGCCAACAAAAGTAGTCCCTAGTAAATACCAGGGCAAGACATTAACTTGAATCTTCCCAAACTTTAACCATCGTCGCAAGTAGCCCGACACCTCTTATTAAATTCTCAACACTGATTACCATGCCACACGTTCAACACGATATGGTAAGTCTTATTATTAACCACACAGTATGTTTTATATATGCGAGCCTCGTTATATTGTGGTGTCCATTATACGGAAAAAAGATAAAAAGCCGTCTGAGTTGAGCCCTTATAAAGTCCGAGGAAACCGAGCTGAGGAGAGAAGAGAAAGCCGGTCCAGCCACCTCGAACAACAGCCCTTTGTTAATTATTAATAAACAATAAGCAAAAGAGACACCTCGGATATGTTCAGACCACGGCTCTTCTGGAACTATTGAAATACGCACAATGTATTTTCAACAATAAAGTAAAGTGAACCGTAAATGTGTTGTATGAGAATTCGCTTGATCTCAATATAATCTCTCTCTACTCTCAATTAAAGAGACCGGTTTTTATTTCCAACCGTCTCACTTAGAAAGGTTTAATAGAGACCGCCACAAAATAAACACGGATCTCTTATAAAGAGCCCTCTCATCTTGAGCATCGAGTTGTTTTGCAGTCTCTTTGGTTTTTTTCAAAACCGGATCTCTTGGCTTTTTGATAGTAAGCTCGATTGTCTACTAAATATCCAAAGCAGCTGGAAATTAGATGAGAATAGAATGTTACTTACTCCTAGGTAGATAAAGAGACAAACGAATAAACTTATTGTTGAATACTTATTCTTTATGAATTAAATCAAACAAGATATATACTTTCCATAAATCACATCTTGACTGCTCGTCAAGTGCAATGTGATTATAGGAATACTACGGGTTTCGGTTCTCCAAACTTATAAATAACATATCTGAAATACTCATAGTTCCCAGCACATCTCTCCCATGATTTTAAAAAAAAGAGAATTTTTATAGAGAAAAGTTTTTAAAGAGAAAAATATTCAAATGCACAAACCTGGTTCTGGACTTTGAAGTACATCTATTAATTATCAGAGAGCAAATAGAGACATCCATTATTTCTACCTTCATTATAAACTTTTAAGAATTATACCACAAAAGAGAGAAAGCTTGTTATTGTGATAGCTTCAACAGAAGGGGTTACGAAGGTCAAGCAGAGCATGAATGTTGTGATTCAAAAAACCATTGGACATACGAGTGTGAGTCGAGTGCACTCCGGGAACCATTGTAGTGATCTCACTCTTCGAAAGGGACATATCCCCTCTCATGTAGGGTGTAGATTTGTTTGTATTTATTACGTTAGGCCTACGTATGTCATGGGACATTAATGGCACGTGTCCATTTTGTACATGTCCTTTGTGAGGCACGTGGCCTTGTTTCTTTAGGCTCTTTGCGGTTCTTATATGCACTAGGCCATTTAGGCRTTGGGCACATCAGTATTTTTCTAAACTTATCTAAACTTATGTTATCCATTAAGTATTTAAAATAAGTTGAAGAGAATAGTGCCTTAAGCCCTTATTCTTTCTTGTTTGTTTCCTTTAAWRAATTATCTATTATTCATTCATCCAATTATCAAACCACTGCGTCGATTACTTAGCTTCTATTGGTCTCTACGATCCCTCTCATCAGAATATCATTCCTTTTGTTGATGCTAAATTCCAATATTTTTATTGTTTGATCGACTAGCTAGGTTAAAGTCTTGAGTGAAGACTGCCCTAGTCGGTTTTATCCCGTTTACTTCACTGTTTAAAAAAGATGTTTTCGTGGGCTGTAAGTAGAAAATCTCCCCTTATTTTCAGAAAGCTAAAAATACTCTYTGCTTAACTTGCAAATTTGAAAACTTKAAATTGAAATTCTAATGTTTCCCAAACACATATTTTGGAAATTGATTTCAATCATTTGAAATGAATTATTTATATCCAAACACAACCTTACATCATTCTCTTTTTCATTTTTTTTTTTACCTTCTTAATTATATACTAACTTGAACGTTGAAGAGGAGATAATATATGTAATATATTATTCTACTCCTTTATAAGTTCAAGAGGAACCATCTCGTCTTAAGTCGGGAGTTCGTAGAGGGTCAAAGAAAACGGATAAAAAACACCAAGTCAATCTAAAAATATTTGACTTTTTTGCCGGATTCAAAACATATGGTGCTATTTTAAATAAAAGTATTAATTGACCAAAAAAAACTACGAATTGAAGGTACTAGTTTACAATAAGTATTTTTAAAAAGGTGCTAACTAGCAATTTTACCTTCTAATCTATAACCATATATTAAAACAGAATGATGATGATGCAATGATGATATCTCCACGTGTTAACCTCACATCGCATGCAGATGCAATGATGACACCATCATGTCAACATGTCAACCTCACATCGTACGAATGATGTCAGCAGCTCATTAATTTTTATTAAAAAAACTTGAATTAAATTAAATAAAGTATTATATTTAATTAAATACATTACAATAATTTTTTAAAAAAATACTTAAATAACATTTAATTTTAATAAAAAACCTTCTAAACACTACTAATGCACGTAACAATTTCAAACAAATTTTTTTAATACTAAAGTCTGGAACAAAAATAATATCTCATAAAAAATTAAATCAATTAAAATTTTAAAAGATCTACACTAACAAATTAATTTAACGATAATTTACTATTATATATAAGTACTCATATACATTTCGAGGATAAATTACAAAAATCTACATTAAAAAAATTAGATAGGTAATTTAAATTGCCTTGCTGAAATCAAAGTTGCTTTTCACGTATAAAAAACGTAAATATTTTTAAACAATATTTATTTTTATTATTATTTGTTTTATACTATTAATTATTATTATAATATAATATTATATACAAAAATAATACATTTTATTAGTAAATCACAAAAATCTACATTAAAAATTAGATATTTTTAAATTAATACATTACCAAATTGAATTAAAGAACATACTAGCAAACTACTCCGACATTGATAATGCAGTTATTCAGTAATGTACATAAAAAAATAAATAAACCCCTATAAACCTCTAATATAACTGCATTTCACGTAAAAAAACTTAAATTAAATAAACTATTAAAAATTTGAATTTAATTACATTACAAAATTAAATTAGATAAACCTCATATCTCTAGATAAGCTAACCTAAAAAATCGAATTTCACGTAACCAACTAAATACGGGTAAGATAATTGCATTTTAGTAGATCGACATTAATTAAAAATTAAATCTTAAATTTAAATACATTACAAAATTAAATAAAAAAAACCTTCTAGAAAGAGTAGAGACTACCATATAATTGCATTTTACGTACATATACATAAAAAATTAAATAAATAAAATACTAAATTAAAAAACAACATAAACCCTTAAAAAATCGAATTTCTGTGTACTCCATAACTACTAATATAACCTTCACTTAATATTTTTATATAAATTTTCAGTAGGTATGTTTATCTGCAGTGATATTTCTTCATTTTAAATTTTTTTTTTTATAAATATCTAATAGCTAAATTTGAAATATCGTACATCGCACGGGTTCTAAATTAGTCATAATTAATTATACAAGTTAAGGAAAAAGAGAAGGTGAGTTTGTAAAGTAGTTGGTAATGACACTTTAATGTTCCAGGATATACAACCCAAGCATAATCATGGCCGAACTTGCAACTTAAATCCGTTTGCGGAAGTAGATTAGTATACATCAATTCTCATAAACAAGTCTCTTTGACTCTTTTTGTCTATCCAATTAAACACTAGAATTTTCCAATAGGTCTATTATAGTCCCGGATCATGTTCCTCATCATGATCACGTGCAAATGTTCATTTTGAAACTAGAAATGTTCATTTTCGAAAATAGAATGTTCATTTCCGAAAATACAAGTGTTCATTTTCAGATATGAACATTTTACATGTTGAGATGAACATTTCTAGTTTCGAAAATAAACATTTGTCCGGACCATGGTCCTCATCATATCTTTAATTGTACAGTACTAATGGTCCCGGAACCATAGTAGAATTTGTGACAATTTTCAATATGATGGAGTATCGTTGGGAATTGTACCTTGTACACTTGTACAGTACTCTAGTACTTCTCACATTTTAAGGAGTGGTTATCAACTTATGATAAGTGGAATATTTGGTATCGAGTTATGTTTCTTATTATGAGGGTGTTTGGTAAATGATTGTTCGCTGCTAGCTGTTGACTGGTTTGATTAACTGGTGGTTGTTGACTTGTTTGACTGACTGGTTGTTTGTTTGTTAACTATTGGTTGTTGGTTGTTGATTGTTGGTTGTTGGCTTTTAAGACACAATTACATTTATGGACATCAATATTATTCTACTAATACTCTTCTATTTCAAATTAATTATCACTTTATAATTACCAATGATTAATTATTTTTTGAGTTATTGGAGTAATAATTACTAAATATTAATTATATGATGAATTATTAATTGTTAATTATTAATTATTATTATTATATTATCATTATAATTATTAATTATTAATTATCAATTATTAATATTAATTATTAATATAATTATTATTATTAATTATTTAATTATTAATTATTATTATTAAATTATTAATATTATTATTAAATTATTAATTATTAATATTAATTATTAATTATTAATTATTAATTATTAATTATTATTATTAATTATTAATTATTAATTATTAAATAATACTTAAAAAAAATTAACACTTAAAAGTTATAAATTATAAATTACGGAGAACCCTCTATTCCATTATTATATACTCCCTCCATTCCAGGAAGTTTCTGCCAATTACTATTCATACTCTTCCCAATGCATGTTTTATATCGTTTATATCTTTAGTTACACATGTGTAAAAATTGTAACAATTGAATATTATACATCTATCATTAACACAAATCAACTAAGACCCCACATGACTATATTTATTCTTATACATTAATAGTTATTTACAAGATTCTCTACATTTGTGAATAATTTAAAAAAACGCATATGGCATGATCTTCAAGGAACGGAGGGAGTATTACTCCCTCRGTTCCCTTTTGTTTGTCCTATTTTCTTAAATGGAATTGTTAAATAATTGTCTTGTTTAGAATTTTTTCTATTTTAACTTCAACTTTATTCATCTTTTCTATAAATAAATGAACCGTATTTATTATTTTTTCATCTATCATATTAAATAAAATCTTAATCACTATCTAGATTACTCCCCAAAACTAACTTTACAACATACATTTATTAACTTTTTTTCCCATTATACTAGATAAAAAGTCAATAACTCTCTTTTCAATTAAGAATTTTATTATATTAACTCTTTCTCTTAATTAAAGATTCTTGTTTCTTATTCTCTCCCCAATTTCAAACAAGGCAAACAAAAGGGAATGGAGGGAGTAATTATTAATGATTAATTATTAATTATTAATTGTTAATTGTTAATTTTTACTCCATCCGTTCCCTTTTCTTTGTCCTGTTTCCTTAAATGGAATTCCTAAATATTTGTCTTGTTTAGAATATTTTTTATTTTTAACTCCAACATTACCCACTTTTCATGGTAAAATGAACCATATTTATTACTTTTCTTCTACTATTAGATAATAGTCTAATCACTCTCTTGATTACTRCCCAAAATTCACTTTCCAACACACATTTATTATTTTTCCCCATTACACTTCATAAAAAAATCCAATAACTCTCTTTTCAAGTAAGAATCTTATTAAATTAACAATTTCTGTTAATTAAAGATTCATTTTTCTTAAATCTCTTTCTGATTCCAAACAAGACAAACAAAGGGAATGAATGGAGCAATTTTTATTTGTTACTCCCTTCGTTCCGATTTGTTTTTTACGTTTGTAGATTGCACGTCAATTAAGGGAAATTAGTATTTGGATAGATTATGTTACTCCGTAGTATTACATGGAAGTTGTATTATTCTTTTAATTTGTTTGAGATGTGTGTAATAAAACTAAAGGAAATCTTTTTATATTTAAAAATGAGGGGATGAAATAAGTTTGGATGGAAAATCAAGAATGATGAGTAATTAAGTAAGGGATAATATTAATTATTTTATGGGTCAAAGTAACATTAATGGGTAAAAAAGTAAAGTATAAAAAAATGTAAAGAATAAAAGAGAACACCAAAAAAGAAAGCGTAAAAAACAAACTAGAACGGAGGGAGTAATTATTAATTATTGATTACTAATTATTAATTACTAATTGTAAGTAAACTAAGGCTAAAAGTCTAATTTTGTATTTGACAAGCCAAAAGTCATCATGAAAAGCTACTCAAAGTAGCTTTTGACTTTTGGGTGAAAAGTTGGTTTTTAAGCCAACCAACAAGTCAGTTACCAAACACTTTTATTGGCTATTTGACCATTTTAACAAGTCAAAAGTCAAAAGCAAGCTAAAAAGTCAGTTACCAAACACCCCTATATCTGTTGTATTTAAGTTGGTAGATTAGTGGTTGTTCGAGGACTTCGAGCACTAACACAAGTGGTCTAATTCATCCTTATGGGTAATTTTTTTTAGTTAAATTGCAAAGACGGAAGCTACACTAGTGTACGATTTTTTTCTTCCCCACGTACAACCTTGGCTCTCCTTAGATGTCGAGGAAATACATTCATGAACAGTACCAAAGTGTGCCCAATAAGTTGGGGTGTTTCTTATTCCGCCTAGTCAGACATGTTAGCCAACTGGGAATTTTCTGCTTTTCTCAACAATATTTCAATTTGTAACAACAATTTTTGTAATAAAGAAATTTAAAAAATAAATAAAAATCACCAACAGTCATATTTTTTCCCTTTATAAATAGACATTCATTTTGGGTATTTTGACACATTTCAAAAATCACAAAAATAAATAAAAAATCAATTATTAAACTCACACATAAATCATCAATTTGTCAAGTAATTTAATTCTATTAACTAGTTTTATTATTTTTCCTGGTAATAAAAAAAACTCATTTTATAATTGTGTTTTTGTTTTTGTAGTTGTTGTTTATTTATAAATTTGTTTATTTGCTTTTTTGATTAGTTGTTGTTTTTTTTGGTGCCAAGGGGCAAAGCCCCAAAACAAAAAATAACTAATTATTGCTAATCATCCTAAGAATAGCAAACTGCAAAATCACAAAAGGGGAAGAGGAGCAACCTCTTGGTACAGGTTGATGATCAGTGTCTAGCATCTGACCTGCTCGAATCCTTGCAGTTATTTTCATAAAGCATTATAGGGTAAATTTCAAACTTTTCTTGTTTTGTATCTCTTAGGAATATTCTGTGCTTATTGGTTATTTAGATCTACACACTATTGACTTTTTTGTCTTTTGATTAAAGAGTTTTGCTTGGTTTGGCATTCCATCAAAGGGAATATTGCTTGAACCCTAAAGTTTTGATGAATCACTCCAAACCAAGAAAAGCAAACTCATGTATCTTATCTAATCATGTGTTGTTTGTTGATTTGGATTAAAGGTTCCAAGTTCAAGAAGTCTAATGGAGCAAGGCATCTGTAGGAAGGAAGGAGTTTTCTATGATTCCTTGAAAGATGTGAAAGAACTCAGGAAGCAGTTCAAACCAAGGAGGTTGAGTTTCTTGTAACTAGACTCGACTTGGTATAGTGTAGATTTAGGGTTCTAGATTTATTGTACACTTGGTATTAATATGTGAAATATTTGCTATAGGATAAAAAGGAATAATTAAGTTGTGATTTAATCCTATTAAAGGATTTTATCCGTTGTTTTATAAAAGATAAATAGTCTAAATAAAGCCTAGGATTAATGTAAATATGGTTTTAATAAACAAATCTTTTTATAAAATATTAAAGATATAATTTCTGTAGAATATTTCTTAAAAATTTATTATTTTTTGGAAAAATAAATATTTTATTTTGAAATATGTCGGATTTTAAAGTTGTTGAATGAATCAGTTTCCTATAATAGAATCAGATTTAACAAGTAAACGTGTGCAAACGGAAATCTCATCAACAGCTAGTGAGTATTTTTAGAGAAGCGTTGAACGGATTAACTGTTTGCATGGTGATCGTGTGTTAAGGACTTGCATGTAAGTTCCAACTACATGGCATCACTCTCAGTAGGAGTGATGTGGTAATGGCTTTCTGGTTGGCTTTCACGCGAAATCCATACCTATAATACTATCAAATCAGAAAGAATACAATCCACACTTAGACAAAGAATCAATACAGCATTATTTCACATTGTTGCAAGCTTTAGGAAAAATTCATTGAGTTTAAAGTGTCTTTCTGCGTATGAAGCGAGGGGTTGTGTGGTGTCAACCGAGGGATTTCAGAGAAATCGAGAGCACGAGTATACCACAGTGGGGTTGGTTGCGAGGGTTAAGAAGTTGCTTAGGAACTGAGAACGTGTGTCCTTAGTTTGTAATAGGTGTTGGCAGTCCTTTATATTAAGAAAAATCCTGTGTTCAGTCAGGTCACCAAGTTTTCCTCTCTTGGCGTTTGTCTGAGAGTTCTGTGTTTGGAAAACTCTTTGTCTCAAGTTCTTTCTGCTTAAGTTCTTTTAATTCGCGAAATTATTAAAGTTCCCCCAATACAATTCACCCCCTCCTCTTATATGTTCAGTCGGTCCAACAATTGGTATCAGAGCTTCGAGTTCCTTGTAGAGACAGGAACACCTGAGAGAGACTGAACGTGAGAAGCTGTGGAAAGATGAATCACGCGAGAAACTGGGAAGAAGGATCTCTACTTCAACGTCCTCCACTGTTAATGGAATCTATTCTTTACTGAGAATAGACATGGAATTTTCATCAAAGCTGAAACTACCAGGTATGGAGAGTCATTGGAGGTTGGGTGATTTTGAGTCACCAAACGTCGAAATGAGGTAGTTTCTATAACCTATGTTGAATTAAAGAAGATTTGAATAAATTAGAGTTAATGCTTCTTGCTGTTTAAATCTTCCTTGTGGTCATTGGACCCCATGCCACAATATGTTGGGGTTGCAGAGTGCAAATGAGATATGGGATTGTTTAGAAGTAACTACATGGAAGGAACAAATGAAGTAAGCCGCTCTAAAATCAGATACTGTGTCTTTAGTATGAACGCTTTGAAATGGAACAAAGGAAACTATTCAAACATGTTTATAGATCAACTAACATTACTAAGAATGTAGTTTCTCTTGGCAAGCATATTCCTACTGATGAACAGTTTAGGAAGATTCTTCGAAGTCTTTCCTCAAATGAAAATGGAGGGCGAGGTAATGCACTCTACGGAAACCAAGATTCACCCAAGTTCAATATTGAACAACTTGGCTGGATCCATCATGACCTCATGAGCTGCATATTGGATCTAGTTCATGCGAGCTTAACAAAGTAAGAATTGGCACTAAAAGGCTGAGGAATCTGGTTGATGAAGACGATGCTGCCATGCTGCGTAAGAAAATTAAGTAAAATGTTTAATTTACAAATATCTATGACTTGTCAAAAAGACAGGAGCCAAAGATTGATAGCCTGTCATAGGATGTGGTGCAAACTGATATTGGGTGAAAATGTCTGAATCCAGAACAAGAAAAGGTAAGATGAAGTAAATAGAAGGGTGTAAAAACTTCAACAAGTCAGATATAAGGAAGCATGATTGCTGCATGGGGAGAAATCTGCATAGTGAAAAAGAACGAAGAGTCCCTGAGGGTGAAACTGCTCATGTATGTCTCTATGGCCAAAATGATGATGAATCTAAAGAAAAAAGGTATATCCTGGATCTAAGAAGTTACTTACCTACTCTAAACAGAACTATATTGATCTATAATTGAATCTGATGAAGACTGGAGGTATGTCCAAAGTCTGATACAATCTGAAAAAGGCCTTAAATAGCTTATAAAGGATATTGTTCTGGATAAGAGATCATAGAAGAACTGATGTTTCAAAATAGATTCTTTGAGTTATTCACAAGAACCTCCCTTACGTGAAGGAACTTGTTGAAAACTAACCAATACTGTATGGCTTGGCATTTGAAGTGTCTCAATATAAATTATGAATATTGACCTTAAGATGCAAGTTCCCTCTCAAGCAAATTTATAAAAGAGATTTGAAGGAACTCAAGTTGAAAGAAGCCGAAAACTTGAGCAAGGAATGACGCCAGAAAAAATAGAGATTAAGTCAATATTCTGTACCTAAATGGATTGAAGAGCTAGAGTGAAAAGAACTGAAGGCTAGGCTAGTGGCATTCTAAGCACAAGGTAAGAAGAAGAAATTATGTTGATTTGCCTAGTAGTAAAAGTGTTGTACTTCTGTGTGTAACTGGTCATCTATGTGTCTAATTGTACAAGAAACAACTGCTCATAAAAGGTATGTTAAGAATTTGGGTGAAGAAAACAAAGATTAGTTCTTCATCCTCTTCAAAGGACCCGAGGAAACCAGGGTTCCTCGTTACTAACCTTAGTTATTCTGCAGGTTCTAGGTGAGGGGAAGCACAATGGTACCTCGACAGTGGGTTGTTCCAAGCCACATGATGGAGATTAAATCTAAGTTTCTCTCACTAGAAGCCTATGAAGGTGGACTGTGACTTTTGGAGAGAATAAGAAAGGTGTATCCTAGCCAAAGGTAAAGTTGGTAAGTCCAGTGTACATGATTGATTAATGTTTTTTTAGTGCGAGGGTTTAAACATAATCTGCTAAGTATTTCACAATTTAGTGATAAGGGAACACAGTTAAATTTAACTACTGAAATTGTAATATCATCAAACGCACCATACTGAGCTAATTGTTCTTGCAAGGGAAAGGAGAGGGAACACTTATATGACAGTGGGATTCTGCAACGTGTCCGAAGGCAACTAACTGACATGTCTTAGTGATTGAGGGATGATGCCTTAATATGGCACAAAAGATGTTTGGTCACGCAAGTTTCTCTCACATGAACAAGCTGTACTCAAAGAACTGGTAATTGGACTCTTAAGTGTAAGTTATCCCTGCTGATACATATGCGATGCCTGTGTGAGGGGGAAATAAATCAGGTCATCCTTAAAGTAAAAACATGATAACAACTAAGCAACCATGTAAATGATTCATATGGATCTTCGTGTGGTGCGCAAAATGAGAATTCATAATAGAAGGGTACTTTGTAGACACCTGAAATGTGTCTCCCCAAATGAAGAATCGTGATGAAATATACCGCGTCTCGCGTTTTGTTTCGACTCGGAAAAGATGCTTTAAACTCACGAAAGTTGGAAATACGTGAGGTCGTATTCGGATTATTGAGCAAAGGTCATTACAAGCAAAATATTTCCTTCGTTTTCTCGATAAACTCAAGGTTTCGAAGGTTTTTCAAACAAGTCACGCTGGCGATTCTCGTGCTTTTTGTTTTCCATCATGTGCGTCACATTTTTTCTGAATCCGCAATATTTTTAAATTATTTTTCTGATTTTTCTATGATTTTCTATGAATTTTGCAATGTTTAATACGCAGAATCCGCAGAAAATACGTGAATAATTAGAAAATACTCCGAAATACTGGACCTTCTAGAACATTCTAGAACCTTGCTTGGAGAGCAAGGTGTCTAGGTGCGTCGATCAAGGGAATCACGAATAAAATTGGAGGAAATCAAAACATATCGAGGTTTTTGGAAAATATACAAAATCATTGAGCGTATATACGCAAGTGATGAGCGTATATACGCTCAACAGGACGTATATACGCTCAACAGAGCGTATATACGCTCAACCTTACTATACGAAATTGCCAAAAATCCATGGGAAAAGGAGGAGCGTATATACGCTGGGATGAGCGTATATACGCTCCTCACCTGCGTATATACGCTCATCTCCAGTATATACGCAGGGTTTTCTTGCCTCGTTTTGCCCGGCCTATAAATATCTTCTGCTTTGCTCAGTCCTGACACGACTTCAATACGCACAATTCACGACTCTCTTACCTTCACTTGACACGACTTCAATCACTTACAAGTCACGAGCCCATCCATACACACTCAAAACGCTCAATAACACATTCGTTTCAATTCAAGAGCATCGATTCTGTTCGATAACAAGCGAAAATAAGGGTATAATTTGAGATTACTCACCAAAACCTCTCTTTCACTCTTTTTTAATTCTTTTTGTCATTTAATTTGATTAACCATTATTTTAATTTTAATTCAATATAAACAATGTAGAAACTCACCTCTTAATCGTTATGTAAATGTAGGTTTTTCTTATATTTTCATTGTTTCCATGTTTTCTTGTTTTTCATATTATTATTCATATTATATTGTCAATACTAACGCGTTTGTTTGTCTCAATTAGCAATTCAATCGAAAGGCGATTCTTTGAGTTTTTATTCTAACAATCGATGTTTTGCAGTGACAAGGTAGGAGGACATACATACATATTATGCCTTTAACCTTTGTTTTTCATGTCTCATGTATATATATTTCAATCACACTCGTATATATTGCTTAACAGACGGATTTAATCGTTTGTCACATTAAAGTCAGATAATCATGGACGACCGTTTTAGCACTTATTAACATTGACTAACAATCAAGTGATCGCCTGTCCATTATAGAAGTCTTCGTTGTACATAATACACACTCACTGTAATTAGTGTGCTTGCAAGATAATTCAATGGCTCTTGATTCAATTGTTATGATTTATGGAACACAAGAGCCGAGTAGAGGCGCTAATGCGGGCGAATTGGGTTACAGATCTGATTCGTACCATGTCCCCGAACCCACGACTGGTTACTTGATTGGACGTGGGGCCATTAATTTGGCACCAATGTTTCGGCGTCCGTGATAACCTATATAGGCACGGTGGCGTCCCCTCATTCGACGACACACCCAACGCATTCACATGCGGATTCCATGGCTCAACTATGACACTGAAGCTGAGGTCACGCCTTGCCTAAAGGCGGGGCGAAGCCCTACAGTTTTTTGGCACTTCACTGGGGATAATACCATTTGGTGAGTGACGACTTGAAGTCTCGTAGTTCCATATTCATAACATTGGAATTTTGCTTGTGACCTTCGAAATAGGGTCATGTCTAGGCACCTTGGTCTCATATGGGCATGTTCTATGCTCGAATCAACCTAAGGGGGATTTTATCTTGGTTCATGTGGTTAGATTGACTAATGGCTAAGGGTAGTCTATCCGCCCATCACGCGTATGCCAGTGTTACGAGATGCGTGCGATATAAGGGGTATCTCGGCCATACATCACCAATATTTGGTGGTGAAATTGGACCAGCTCTACTGCTTGGTTGGTGGTACACTTCAGACTTAAACGCAAGCCGACCTATTAGTTACTTAGATCCTGACTTAAGTGAATAATTTGGTTTTTGTGTTTCAATCAATGTGCTTGTTAATGTGACTCCTTGTTCAGTCACGCAATTATTAGCCACGCAATAACCAGTCCATTATCTACTGGTTTTGGGTTCAAGACATGAAGTTTGTTGATCCAATTAGGCCATTCCAATCCTATTCAATTCAACTCATTGACTAGGTCTGACTAAGGTTCGATTCAATCAAGAGTCTTAAATCTGACTTAGAGTTCGACCTTTTGGGCCTTAAATCGATTAGGTTCAATTCAATTCCAATTCAAAACCTTAAGTCTGAATTAGGTTCAATTCCATTTTAACACAGAGCCTTGGAATCTGAATGGTGTTCGCTTAACTTCAATCTAGAACCTCAAAACTGAACTAGGTTGATCATAGACTCACCCTACAGAATTGATTAATGCAGGCATTCAATTTCAAGTGCTCATAGTCTAAGAGTCCTTAATTCTGAAATAGGCCATCTTAGGTTTTGAGCCTTTCTTGAGTCTAGCACTTAATCAGATTTAGTCTAGCCATTCAAGTCTATTTCGAGTTCAATTCCTTAAGTCCATGACCTCAAGACTAAGTTAGGTTGTTTCTTAAGAGTTTTAAGTAGCCAATCTTTGTTTCTGGGTTCCTAAAAGTGGTAATTCTCTTGGAGTTCGAACAAGATAGCAAAGAACTCGCAACTTGTCTCTGGGGCCCAAAGAGCAAGAAGTCAAACACATCCTACCTCCACAAAAGGCATGTCTCTTGACCCTCCATCATCCACAAAAAAAAAGCCTAATCTATGCTCCTTGGCCGAATGGAAAAACATCAAACTGCACTCGCATCCAAGCCCCATGAGTCACGCCAAGCGTGGTCATCGATCTGGCGCGACTTCTCTAGATTGAGTAAGAGTCCCAGCTCCTAGTATATGACCTTCATTCCTGTCCCTTGATCT